>PISX010005236.1:0-110201 GCA_004024625.1 Mellivora capensis
CTTCCGATACCAGTCCGGTGTTCCCGCTGGGCTTTACCTGCCCACTGGCGTCTTCTGCCCCCGTAGAGATCCTGACGAGTAGAATTTTGATCTCAGGCTGATTTCATGAGTGATCGGTGTTCCTTGGTAGGTAATCAGCTCACTTTAGGGGACAGGTTGAACCAGAGCATCCTCCTAGTTCCCCGCCATCTTGTCTCCCGGTGGATGATCTTTTTAATGTGCTGTTGGATCCTGATTGCTAGGATCTTGTTGAGAATCTTAGCATGCATATTCATCAGGGATATTGGTCTGAAATTCTCCTTTTTGGTGTGGTCTTTGCCTGGTTTGGGGATCAGAGTAATACTGGCTTCATAAAAAGAGTCTGGATGTTTTCCTTCGGCTTAAATTTTTTGAAACAGCTTCAGGAGAAGAGGTGTTATTTCTTCTCTGAAAGTTTGGTAGAATTCCCCAGGGAATCTGTCAGGTCCTGGGTTCTTGGTTTTTGGGAGAATTTTGATCACTGCTTCAATCTCGTTACTAGATATCAGTCTATTCAGGTTGTCACTTTCTTCCTAGTTCAATTTTGGGAGTTTATATTTTTCCAGGAATGCATCCATTTCATCTAGGTTGCTTAACTGATTGGCATATAACTGTTGATAATAGCTTCTGATGATTGTTTCTACTTCCTTGGTGTTAGTTGTGATCTCTCCCTTTTCATTCATAATTTTATTAATTTGAGCTTTCTATCTTTTGTTTTGGATTAGTGTGGCCAATGGTTTATCGATCTTATGGATTCTTTCAAAAAACCAGCTTCTAGTTTCATTGATACTTTCTATGGTATCTCTAGTTTCTACCTCATTTATCTCTACTCTAATCTTGATTATTTCCCTTTTTGTGTGTGGAGATGGTTTGAGTTGTTGTTGATTCTCCAGTTTTTTAAGGTGTAGAGACAGCTGTTGTATTCTGGATTTTTTAATTTTTTTGAGGGAGGCTTGGATGGCTATATATTTCCTCCTTAGGATCGCCTTTTCTGTATCCCATAGGTTTTGGACTGAAGTGTCTTCATTCTCATTGGTTTCCATGAATTGTTTAAGTTCTTCTTTGATCTCCTGGTTGATCAAAGCATTCTTAAGCAAGGTGGTCTTTAGCTTCTAGGTGTTTGAGTTCCTTCCAAACTTTTCCTTGTGATTGAGCTCCAGTTTCAAAGCATTGTGATCTGAGAATATGCAGGGAATAATCTCAGTCTTTGGTACCAGTTGAGTCCTGATTTGTGCCCCAGTATGTGGTCTATCCTGGAGAAGGTTCCATGTGCACTTGAGAAGAATGAGTATTCTGTTGTTTTAGGGTGGAATGTTCTGTATATATCTATGAGGTCCATCTGGTCCAATGTGTCACTCAATGCTCTGATTTCTTTTTTGATTTTCTGCATGGATGATCTGTCTATTACCGAGAGAGGCATATTGAGATCTCCTAATATAAATGTAATCATATCAATAGGACTCTTTATCTTGATTAATAGTTTTCTTATGTAATTGGCTGCTCCCATATTGGGGGCATAAATATTTACAATTTTTAGATCTTCTTGGTGGATAGTCCCTTTAGGAATTATGTAGTGTCCTTCTGTATCTCTGACTATAGTCTTTAGTTTAAAATCTAATTTATCTGATATGAGAATAGCTAGCCCGGCCTTCTTTTGAGGCCCATTGGCATGAAAGACTGTTCTCTGTCCCTTCACTTTCAGTCTGGGTGTATCCTTAGGTTCAAAATGGGTCTCTTGTATACAACATATGGATGGGTCCTGTCGTTTTATCCAATCTGCAACGCTGTGTCATTTTATGGGCGCATTTAGGCCATTCATATTGAGAATGATTATTGATAGATACGTTTTTATTGACATCGTGTTAACTTTGAAGTCTTTCTTTCTGTATATTGTCTCTATATTTCTGTACAATGATATTCTTGGGATTTTTCCTCTTTTATAGAACCCCCCTTAGTATTTCCTGCAGTGTCAGCTTTGTGTTTGCAAACTCTTTTAAGCCTTGCCGGTCTTGGAAACTCTTCATATATATATATATATATATATATATATATTTATATATTTATATTTCTTTTCAGTGTAACAGAATTCATACATAGTTTTACACCACACCCAGTGCTCCATGCAATGCGTGCCCTCCACAATACCCACCACCAGGCTCCCCCAACCTCCCACCTCAGCCCCTTCAAAACCCTCAGGTTATTTTTCAGAGTCCATAGTCTCTCATGGTTCATCTCCCCCCCAATTTCCCTCAACTCCCTTCTCCTCTCCATCTCCCCATGTCCTCCGTGTTATTTGTTATGCTCCGCAAATAAGTGAAACCATATGATAATTGACTTTCTCTGCTTGACTTATTTCACTCAGCATAATCTCTTCCAGTCCTGTCCATGTTGCTACAAAAGTCGGGTATTCATCCTTTCTGATGGAGGCATAATATTCTTGGAAACTCTTTATCTCTCTATCCATTTTGAATGTCAGTCTTGCTGGATAAAGAATTCTTGGCTGCATGTTCTTCTCATTTAGTGACCTGAATATATCTTGCCAGGCCTTTCTGGCTTGACAGGTTTCTATGGACAGGTATAATGTTATTCTGATGGGCTTTCCTCTGTATGTAAGGAGCTTCTTCGTCCTAGCTGCCTTCAGGAGGGCCTGCCTACAATTATAGTTCTTCATTCTTGCCATTAGGTGTCTTGAGGTCTTTCAAAATCTATAATCTTGGGGGGAAACCATTCTGCCTCTAGTACATGAACACTGGTTCCAATCAAGAGATTGGGAAAATTTTCAAGGATAACGTGTTCCACTATAACTTCTAGACTTCTTTCCTTTTCTTCCCCTTCAAGGATTCCAATAATTCTGACATTGGAATGTTTCATGGCATCCTTTATTTCCCTGATTCTGTTTTCGTGGCTTCTAAGCTGTTTGTTTCAAGCTTCCTCCCAATCCTTTCTCTGTATCTGTTTGTCCTCCAGATCACTCATTCTATCTTCTGTCTCAGTTACCCTAGCTTTTAGAGAATTTAGATTAGATTGGAACTCATTGAGAGCCTTGTGAACATCATCCCTGGTGGCTTCCAGTTCTGCCCTAACATTGTGAACATCATCCTTGGTGGCTTTCAGTTCTGCCCTAATCAATTCCGTTTGGTCATCCATGGCTTTTTCTAACCTAGCTATTCCCTGGATAATTGTTAGCCTGAATTCCCTTTCTGACATATTGTCTATGTCGGTAGCCATTAGCTCTGTTACAGAAGGCCCATCCTCTGAATTTTTCTTCTTTTGGGCATTCCTCCTCCTAGTCATTTTGGTGAGAGATGCCTGAACGGATTTAGCTGGATGTATCAACCGTGGTGCAGTCAAGGTGCACCCTGGAACACTTCTGAGCAATCAGGATTCCCCACCCAAATGAAAGAAAAAAGAAAAAAAAGAGATAGGAAAGAGAGACAGGAAAGAAAGGGAAGATAAAGGAGAAGTCTCAGCCCAAGTGGGCCCCAAGGTAAGATTTATGAAGTATACATACAAAAAGACTGGTGAAATTATATGACAAGAGAAAAAATATATATACATATAAAAGCAAAAAAAAAAAAAAAAAAAGAAAAGAACCTCGTGAAAAAGAACCCCAAGTATAAGAATTATATACTCTCAGGACAAACACAAATTCACAGAAAAATTGGCAGGAGAAAAAGATGAGAGAGTGGTATAAATTCTCAGTGTGGGCAAGGAAGGTTATTTTGATTTTTCCTGGATGTATCTTGATATCTTTGTTAAAGGACTCAACTTTCCTAAGATAAAGGAGGATTAAAAATTGGTTTACCTATAGGGGTAGCATTGATTGGGGAAAGGGGATTACCTTGAAGTTTAACTCTATATGAATATTATAAAATAAAAATACAAAAAAGGAATAAACTAAACTAAGCTAAAATTTAAAAGAAATTACAAAATAGAAAAGCAAAATAAAAACATGGGTATATATAACAAAAAGTTCAGTTTAAAAGGTTATTATGAAATTTGATGTACTGGACATCTTACTGTGATGGTAAATAGTTTAAAAAATATTGTCTATATATAAAAAAAGAATGAACCAGGATAGTGGGAATGAATTAAAAATAAAAGTTGTATCTATGAAGTAGTGGTGGTTGTTTGTTCTCTTGTTGTATTTTTTTTCTGTTTTTTTCCCCCTGGTTGGTTTTCTGGGGGAGGGGCCTGCCACGTGGATTTTCAGGCAATGTTCTCTGACTTATGTCCTCCCTCCCCCCTCAAGGGGGTGGGGTCTAAGGAAACCGGTTTTTCAGGCCTTTGTTCTCTGGAGGTTTTTATGTTTGTTCCTTTGTTTTCTCTCCCCTTGGCAGCTCTTGATGGTTTTTGGAGGTTTAGAGTAAAGCAAACTGCACCCAGACCTCTCTCTCAGAGAGAAGCCTCAGTCTGTTTCCTTTTGGGTCCTGCAGAGCACATAAGTTCCACCTTGGCCGCTGGCAGAGCAAGTTCCAAGTCACGGTCCCTGGGGACACAGGAACTCCTGCTTGTACCCAAAACCATGACAGCGGCGGCTGTCTAGACAGCTCCAGACTGCCAGAGAGGTTCCAAGCAGTGATTGCACACTGAAATTTTTCCGCTGTCCCGGGCTGGGAGTGCCTGGTCTTTCCGGGTCCGAGACCACCGGGCTGGCGCCTGCAGGCACCTCTTTCAGGGGAGCGTGTAGGGCGCCCGTGTCTCAGGCTCTACTAGCAAGGCACGGCACTAGTGTGGAAGAGTGCAAAAAGGCTGTGTTTCTGCTGGCTGGTAACGCTCCCAGCCCCTCACGGGACCCCAGGTGTTCTCAGGCACGCTGGCAGCTCAGGGACCAAGACCTGGTTTCTCCACTGTCCTCTCTCTGGCTCAGTGCCAGGGGAGGCTGTCCTGGGTATGCACTCTCAGGCGCACTGGCGGCTCTGGGACCAAGACCTGGTTTCTCCGCCGCACTCTCTCTGGCTCAGCGCCAGTTTGGCTGTCCTGAGTCTGGGGACTTAGACCTTGTCCCTAACCGCCCTGATTCCCTCAATTTCCCCCAGCGATCCTTTGCTCTTTTTGAGTGCTTTCAACCAGCCTCCAAGTTAATGCTTGTCCCAGATGAAGGGCACTCTTGTATTGGGGTATTACTTTCCAATGGGTCGCTTCTGGTGGCTCCCTCCCCCTTTTGTTTATATTCCTATACCAGTCCGTTGTTCCTACTCTGCTTTACCTGCCCACTGGTGTCTTCTGCCCCCGTAGAGATCCAGATGTGTAAAATTCTGATCTCAGTCTGATTTCATGGGTGATCAGAATTCTTTGGTAGGTAATCAGCTCACTTTAGGCTACAGGTTGAAAAGGAGCCTCCTCCTACTTCCCCTCCATCTTGTCCTCCCCTCATTTTAATTTTTTGACCTGCTAACCAATACAACAAGATATTTAATACAGCATATTCCGTAATAACCTTTTAACTTGAAATTTTTCATACATATAACTGGGTTTTCTTTTTCTTTTCAATTTTTTTAATATTCATATAGATATAAGCTTCAAGGTAATCCTCTTTTCCTAATCAGTACTACCCCTATATAAAACCAGTTTTAATGTCCCTTTATCTCTGGAAACTTGAGTCCTTTAATAGAGATATCAAGATAGACCAAGGAAGAATCAAAACAACCTTCCTCGTCAACATCAAGGATTTATAACCACCCTCCCATTTTTTTGTCTGTCAGTATTTCTGTGTATTTGTTTTTGTTCTGGTATAATATAAATCTTATCCTTGGTGTTCATTTTGGCTGGGTTCTCTCTCTCTCTCTCTCTTTCTCTTTTTTTTTAATTGAACAATTTATGTATGTATGTATTTATTTATTTATTTTTTATTAACACATAATGTATTATTAGCTGCAGGGGTACAGGTCTGTGAATCACCAGGTTTACACACTTCAGAGCACTTGGGTTCTCTTTTTTTCTTGTCATTACTTGTTGCTCTTTTTGTTTGTCCATTTTTGTTTGTATACTTTATAAATCTTACTTTTGGGGCTCATTCTGGATGTTTCTTCTCTCTCTCTCTGCTCTCTCTGTTTTTCTTTTTTCTTACTTTTTGGCAATGACTTCTGATTGTTCTGAAGTGTTCCAGGGTGCATCTTGCCTGAGTTGTGGTTGATATATTCATCTACATTTCCCCTCAACCACCTCTCACCAAAATGACTAAGAGGAAAACATCCAAAAGAAGAAAAACTCAGAGACTGTGCCCTCTCCATCAGAACTATTGTATATAGACATAAACAGTATGTCAGAAAGCGAATTCAGGGTAACAATTATCCAGGCAATGGGTAGGTTGGAGAAAACCATTAGTGACAACATAGAATGTCTAAGGACGGAAGTGAGAGCCTATCTGGCAGAAGTTGAAAGTGCTATCAATGAGATCAATTCTAATCTAAATACTCTAACAGCTAGGGTAACCAAGGCAGAAGATAGAATTAGTGATCTAGGGGACAAACAGATAGAGAAAAAGGAATAGGAGGAAGCCTGGAACAAACAGCTTAGAAGCCATGAAAACAGAATTAGGGAAATATATAATGCCAGGAAATGTTCCAGCATCAGAATTATTGGGATCCCTGAGGGGGTGGAGAAAGAGAAAAGACTAGAAAATATAGTTGAACATATTCTGGATGAAAAATTACCCAATCTGGGGAATAGAACCAAGTTCGTGCCCTAGAGGAAGAAAGAACAGCCCCCAGGATCAACAAATCTCGAAAGACCTCGAGGCACTTGATTGTGAGACTGACGAATCATAATTTTAGACAAGAGCTTCTGAGGGAAGCTAGGGGGAAGAGATTCCTTACATATAGAGAAAGGCCCATCAGAATAAAGTCAGACCTGTCCAGAGACCTGGCAAGCCAGAATGGGCTAGCAAGACATATTCAGGGCACTAAATGAGAAGAACATGCAGCCAGAAATATTTTACCCAGAAAGCTTGACATTCAAAATTGATGGAGAGATAAAGAGCTTCCAGGACCAGCAAGGTTTAAGAGTATGTGAATCCAGCCAAGACTACAAAAAATATTAAGGTGGTTCTATAAAAGAAGAAAGAACCCAAGAGTGACATAGAACAGAAATTTACAGAGATAATCTATAGAAGAAACAAGGACTTCACAGGCAACACGATGTCAATAAAATGTATCTTTCAATAATCATTCTTAATGTGAACAGCCTAAATACTCCCATAAAATGTCACTGGGATGCAAATTGGATATAATAACAGGACCCATCCATATGCTGTGTACAAGAGACCCATTTGCAACCTAAAGATAAATCCAGAATGAAGGTGAAGTGATGGAGAAGAATCTTTCATGCCAATGGGCCTCAAAAGAAAGATGGGGTAGTTATTCTCATATCAGATAAATTAGTTTTTAAACTAAAGACTGTGGTCAGAGATATAGAAGTACACTACATCATTCCTAAAGGGTCTATCCACCAAAAAGATCTAACAATTGTAAATATTTATGTCCCCAATATGGGAGCAGCCAACTATTTAAATAAACTGTTAATCAAGATAAAGAGTCATAATCATATAAATACATTAATAGTAAAGTATCTTAACATGCCACTCTCAGTAATAAACAGATCATCCAAGCAGAAAATCAACAAAGAAACAAGACGATTGAATGACACATCGGACCAGATGGACCTCATAGATATACACAGATCATTCCACCCTGACACAACAGAATACTCATTCTTCTCAACACACATGGAACTTTCTCCAGAATAGAACACATATTGAGTCACAAATCAGGGCTGAACTGATACCAAAAGATTGAGTTATTCTCTGCATGTTCTCAGACTACAATCCTTTGAAACTGGAGATCAACCACAAGAAAAGTTGCGAAAGAATTAAAACACTTGGAAGCTAAAGCATGCTGCTCAAGAATGCTGGGATTAACCAGGAAATCAAAGAAGACCTAAAACAATTCATGGAACCCAATGGGCATGAAGACATATCCGTCCTAAACCTATGGGATATGACAAAGGCAGCCATAAGGGGGAAATACATAGCCATCTAGGCCTCACCCAAAACCATTGAAAAACCCAGAATACATCAACTCTCCTTACACCTTAAAGCACTGGAAAATCAACAACAAATTAAGCCAACCCCATACACAAGAAGGGAAATAATAAAGATTAGAATTGAATATGAATTCTGTTATGCTGAAAAGAAATGAAATAAAAATAAATTAAAAAAAGATAGTAGAATTCTAATTGGTGTCAAAATTAAGTATTTATTAATTATGTTAATTGACTCTACAGTTGGAATTTTTTAAGCCCTAATATGCAATAAATGTAGAAATAAATTTTTGATCTTTAAAATAGCTTAACCTTACAGATGAATGGGTAAATATGCAACATGTAATTTATATACACACACATATTTATATATAATTTTTTATATACACTTATATTTTTGTATTATTATGTATTTATACATATGAATATTACTCAGCCATAAAAAAGAATGAAATCATCGCATTTGCAATGACTTAGATGGAGCTAGTGATTATTATGATAAGTGAAATAGGACAGTCAGGATAATACAAATACTGTATGATTTCACTCATATATGGAATTTAAGAAATGAAACAGCTGAACACAGGAGGCAAACCATAACGCAGACCCTTAACTATGGAGAACAAATTCAAGGTTGCTGGAGAGGAGGTTCACGGAGGGAAGTGTGAAAGGGGTGATGGGTATTAAGGAGGGCTCTTGTGATGAGCACTGGGTGTTATATGTAAGTAATGAATCACTAAATTCTACTCCTGAAACTAATACTATGATATGTGTTGCCTAACTGGAATTTAAGTAAAATCTTGAAATTACAAAAAAAAAAGGTTTTCAAAAAAAGCTGTATTTTAGAATTATATTCTATTTGAATATATGTAGAAGGACATTTTAATAATTATTGGCATATAGGTGGTTTTGTTAAATAGTATTCAAAATTCAGAAACCAAGAAAATAGAGAATTAGAGATTTAATTGCATGAGTATTTAAAACTGATAAATGACAAAGATATTATATAGTTAAAAAGTTACTGATGAAGAATATATTTGTGATAACAAGATTTACATCATCTATAACCAATAATCAATAATATCATATATATTAATAAGAAAATAATAACAGCCTAATAGTAAAATAACAAAATTTGTGAGCAGTTATCTATCAAATAATAAGAAATGCAAATGTCTAATAGATATGTTAAAAGATGTTCTTGGGGCACCTGGGTGTCTCAGTGGGTTGGGCCTCTGCCTTTGGCTCGGGTCTTGATCTCAGGGTCCTGGGATTGAGCCTCGCATGGGGCTCTCTGCTCAGCGGGAAGCCTGCTTCCCCCCCCTCTCTCTGCCTGCCTCTCCACCTATTTGTGATCTCTCTGTCAAAAAAAAAAAAAGATGTTCTCTTTTTTCACTGTTTTATTTTTTTATTGAGATAAAATGGACATATAACATATTAGATTCAGAAGTACAAAGTAATGATTTGATATATACATATTGCAAGATGATCAAAATAAGACTTGTGAGCTAGAGTTCTCATCCAATACCACACAGTTATAATCTGTTTCTTATAATAAGAACTTTCAAATATACAATACAGTGTTATTAACCATAGTCACCATGCTGTAGATAACATCCCATGAGTTATTTATTTTTGAACTGGAAGTTTATACCTTTTGACCGTATTTACACATTTCTCCCTCCCCACACTGATTCCTTAATTGTATTACTTTACATTTTCTGTAGTGATTTTAGTGATTTCATTGCAATTATCTGGTTTTACATTCCCAATAACACTTAAAAAATATTTACGCTGAGTGAAAAGAGTCAAGCAGAGAGAACCAAGTATCTTATGTTTTCACTTATTTGTGGAGCATAACAAATAATATGGAGGACATGGGGAGATGGAGAGGAGAAGGGAGTTGAGGGAAATTGGAAGGGGACATGAACCATGGGAGACTATTGACTCTGAAAAAAAAACTGAGGGTTTTGAAGGGGCAGGGGGTGGGAGGTTGGGGGAGCCAGGTGGTGGGTATTATGGAGGGCACGTATTGCATGGAGCACTGGGTGTGGTGCATAAACAATGAATTATGTTACTTGCTGAAAATAAATAAATAAATAAATAAACAAACAAACAAATAAATAAAATTTATTTATTTATTTATTTATTTATTTTTATTATGTTCAGTTAGCTACTATATAGTACATCATTCATTAGGTTTTGATGTAGTGTTCAAAGATTCATCAGTCATTCATAGTACCCAGTGCTCATCACAGCATGTGTCCTCCTTAATACCAATCATCTCATTACTTCCTCCCTTCACCCCCTCCACTATGAAACCCTCAGTTTGTTTGTCAGGGTTCATAGTTTCTCATGGTTCCACTCCCTCATTGATTTCTCCCACTTCAGATTTCCCTCCATTTTCCTATGGTTCTCTATGCTATTGCTTTGTTCCTTATAGGAGTGAAGCCATATGATAATCGACTTTCTCTGCTTGACTTACTTCACTAAGCATAATCCCTTTTAATTCTATTCATGTCAATGCAAACAGTGGATATTCAACCTTTCTGATGACTGAGTAATATTCCATTGTATATATGGACCACATATTCTTTATCTATTCATCTGTTGAAGGGCATCTCAGTTTCTTCCACAGTTTAGCTACTGTGGACTTTGTTGTTATGAACATTGGGGTGCATGTGCCCCTTCTTTTCACTACATCAGTATCTTTGGGGTAAATACCTCATAGTATAATTGCTGAGTCATAGGGTAGCTTTATTTTTCATGTCTTGAGGAACCCCCATACTGTTTTCCAGAGTGGCTATACCAGCAGCATTCCCATCAATAGTGAAAGAGGGTTCCCCTTTCTCCACATTCTCACAAACATTTGTTGTTTCTTGTTTTGTTAAATGTTGCCATTCTAACTGGTGTAAGGTGGTATTTCATCGTGGTTTTGATTTGAATTTCTCTGATGACTGTGATGTTGAGCACTTTTTTTCAGGTGTCTGTTAGCCATTTCTATGTCTTCTTTAGAGAAGTGTCAGTTCATGTCTTCTGCCCATTTTTTGAATTATTTGTTTTTTGGGTGTTGAGGTTGTGTAGTTCTTTATAGATCTTGGATACAAGCCCTTTATCTGTAATATCATTTGCAAATATCTTTTCCCATTCCATAAGTTGCCTCGTAGTTTTGTTGACTGTTTCCTTTGATGTGCAGAAACTTTTATTTTGATGACGTCCCAAAAGTTCAGTTTTGCTTTTGTTTCACTTGCCTTTGGAGACATATCTTGAAAGAAGTTGCTGTGGCTAATGTCAAAGAGGTTATGTTCTCCTCTAGGATTTTGATGGATTCCTATCTCATATTGAGGTCTTCCATCCATTTTGAGTTTATCTTTGTGTATGGTGTAAGAGAATGGTTGAGTTTCATTCTTCTGTATATAGCTGTCCATTTTTCCCGGCATCATTTAATGAAGAGACTAAGTGTTTTACATTGGATTTTTTTTTCCTGCTTTGTCAAAGATCAGTTGATCATAGAGCTGAGGGTGCATATCTGGGCTCTCTACTCTGTTCCATTGGTCTCTGTATCTGTTTTTGTTCCAGTACCATGCTGTCTTGGTGATCAGGCAATGTGATGCCCCCAGCTGTGTTTTTCTTTTTCAAAATTTCCGTGGTGATTCAGGGTCTTTTCTCATTCCATACAAGTATTAGGATTGTTTGTTCCAGCACTTTGAAAAATGCCATTTTTTAAAATTGGGATTGCATTGTATTTATTCCTAGGATGCAAGGGTGGTTCAACATTTGCAAATTAATCAGTGTGATAGAACACATTAAAAAGGTAAAAGACGTGAACTATATGATCCTCTCAATTTATGCAGGAAATGTATTTGAACAAAATACAGCATCCTTTCCTCATTAAAACTCTGTTCAGAGTGCAGGGGTAGTGGGAACATTCCTCAGTTTCATAAAAACCATCTATAATCCCACAGCGAATATCATTCTCAGTGGGGGAAAGTTGAGAGCCTTTTCCTTAAGATCAGGTACACAAGGATGACCACTCTTACCATGGGTATATACTCTAGAAAGTATAGAAACTTATGAAGGAAATTGAAAAAGACACAAAAAGATAGAAAAACATTCCATGCTCACGGATTGGAAGAATAAATATCATTAAAATGTCTATGTTGCCCAGAACAATCTATACTTTCAATGCCATCTTGATAAAGAAAGAATATTTTGACTTTTATTCCTTCATGGACAAGTTCCTTATTATGCCTAAGCACATAGAAAATTTATTATTATAATAAAAAAATAAATTTATTATCTATCTATTTATTTATTTATTTATTTCAAAAGTGTCACCAAAAGTCTGTGTGTTTTTATTTTCATCATTTTGTAAAAGTAATGAACCTTTCAATATGTAAACTTATGTATTTCTCTTTTTGACTACTTATTTTATTAACATAAAATACTATATTAGTTACAGGTATAAATTATAGTGATTCAACTATTCCATACATCATCCATTGCTCATCACAACTAGCTCCTTAATCCCCATCACCTATTTAACCCATTCCCCCCACCACTCTCCCCTCTGGTAACCTTCAGTTTATTTTCTATGTGTAAGAATCTGTTTGTTGTTTCATCTCTTATTCCCTTTGTTCATTTGTTATGTATCTTAAATTCCATATATGATTGAAATTGTATTGTATTTGTCTTTATCTGGCTTATTTCAGTTAGCATAATACTCTTTAGTTCCATGCATGTCATTGCAAATGGCAACATTCAATTCTCTTTTAGATTTTATTTATTTATTTGTTAGAGAGAGAGAGAGGGAGGGAGAGAGAGAGAGAGCACAAGCAGGCAGAGTGGCAGGCAGAGGCCAGAGAGAAGCAGGCTCCCTGCCAAGCAAGGAGCCCAATGTGGGAATCGATCCCAGGAGCCTGGGATCATGACCTGAGCTGAAGGCAGTGGCTTAACCAACTGAGCCACCCAGGAGTCCCTCTATTCTTTTTTAATAGATGAATAATATTATATATATAATCTTTCTCCATCCAATTGATGGACAGTTGGTCTACTTCCTTAGCTTTATGTATTTATTAATTTTACTAAAATGACATCAAAAGAATGAGGAATTATAACCACAAATACAAAATAAAAACAGGAGAGGAAGTAGTATCAGAGGAAAGCTGACAACAAAGTTTAGAACCTGGAAATTTAGCTAAGTGTGAAACTTCAGAAATGCAAAATGCAAAAATTGCTGAAGATTCCAGACAAAAGAAATGTTAACAAAAAAGATCTGTGTCAAGAAATAATCAGACTTTATAGCAAAGAAACTGGAATCTAGAAGACAATAGAACAATATTTTGAGGAAAAGTTTTTTTTTTTAATTCTAGAATTCTCTACCCAGTGAAACTATTAATCAAATATGATGGTAGTAAAAAGACATTTTCAAACATGAAAAAATTTTTTTAAAAATTACCTAACATGTGCTCTTTCAACTGAAGAATATCTTCTTCCAAAATATGGGGAATCAACTAAGAAAGAGCAAAAGGGGAAGGCATGAGACCAAAGAAAGGTGAATCAAACACAGGAGAAATAGAAATTACAGTCCTAGGACAATTACTTGGATAAAAGAAAACTGCGTTAGGTGTGAGAACAAATAAATCCGGATGGAAGCAAGAGCAAGAATTGTCCCAAAAGGAATCTCTCACATTCTGAAAGAAGAAAAAAAGATAGAAAGACTGAAGGAAGGAAGGAAGGAAGGAAGGAGGAAAGAAAGAAGGAAAGAAAGAAAGAAGAAAGAAAGAAAGAAAGAAAGAAAGAAAGAAAGAAAGAAAGAAAGAAAGGATATACTATTTAATTGCATCAAAAGTATTTTTATATCTCTGGGATACATTTTAATAATTATTATTGATATTTACATAGAAAAATAAGCAAACAAAAATATGAAGAGGACAACCTTGGGGTCTGAGAACAACCTCTTAGCCACAGGCTAGAATTTGAGTGAACTTCATCAGTCTCTAGAAACAACCAGGACTATCTTTGATCTCTAGTTGTTTAACATTTTTTTCCTTCATTTTGAACTCCTATTACCTGAGGTCTTCATACAAAAATGATACCATATGCTGCATAATAGTGAATAAACAAAAGAGTAGAATCTCTTCAACAGATGACTAGATAAAGAAGATGTGGTTCATATATATAATTGAATAATACTCAATCAACAGGAAGAATAAATACCCACCATTTGCATCAGCATGTATATAACTGGAGGGGATTATGGTAAGTGAAATAAGTCAAGCAGAGAAAGACAATTATCATATGGTTTCACTCATATGTGCAACATAAGGAATAGCACGGAGGTCAACAGGGGATGGAAGGGAAAATTGAAAGGGGAGAATCAGAGAAGGAGACAAGCCATGAGAGACTCTGGACTCCAGGAAACAAACTGAGGATTACAGAAGGGAGGGGCTGGGAGGATGAGGGAGTAAAAAAGTGATGGGTATTAAGGAGGCTGCGTATTGTGATGAGCACTGGGTATAATATGTATACTGAATCACTGAACACTACATCAAAAACTAATGATGTACTATACAGAGGCAAACTGAACATAATTTTTAAAAAAGAAACAGTATATAGTTAACTATAGATTTCAGTTTTGTGATTTTTTTCTGATTATGGTATCATTGTAATATTGGCCTCATCGCATGAAATGGAGTATGTCCCACATTTTCCAATTTTAGAAAAGTTTATGAAGAATTGGTGTAATGATTGATTTTATGTGTCAATGCGATTGAGCCATGGGGTGTTCAGATATTTTGTCAAACATTTTTTATATGTTTACAAGGGTGTTCTTAATGATATTGAAATTTTAATCAGTAGACAGAGTAGAGTATCCTCCCTAATACGGTTGGGCCTCATCCAATCACCTGAAAGAACAAAATAGCTGAGTATGAGGGAACTCCTCCTGATTGACTGCCTTCAGACTGGATGTAGTCATAGGTTATCCTGAGTCTCCAGCTTCCCAACTGAAGATCTTGGGACCTATCAGACTCCATAAAAACACGAGTCAATGTCTTAAAATAAATCTATCCCATTGGTTTTTTCCCCCCTAAGGAATCCTAAAAGCTACAATTGGTATGACTTCTACTTTATGTGTTTGGTAAATTTCACCTTTGAAAAGCCACCTAGGCCTGGGATTTTCTTTGTCCTTCAGTTGATTATGAACTCAGTGACTCCTTGTTAAAATATATCCAACTTTCAGTCACTCCTTAGGTCAATTCAGTAGTTTTTTCTTATCTTTCTATGTATTTGACTATTCCGTTTAATTTATTGCATTTGTTGGCATGCAGTTTTTCATAATGTCCCCTGATATTTATTTTTATTTCGTAAGACCATTAGTGACTTCCATTCATTTGTTTTTTATTTTTGTAATTTGAATCTTCTATCTTTTTTTCTTGTTCACTGTCTGCCAGTTTTTTTGATCTTGTCAAAGAACCAGCTGTAGGTTTAATTTATTTTTTCTATTGTTTATCTATTCTTTTTAAATTTATTTTCACTTTCACATTTACTATTTTCTCCTTCTGTTTGCTTTGGGTTAATTACTCTTATTTTTATGTTTTTTAAAGTTGTAAGGTTAGATCATTGATTTAGGCTTTTCTACTTTTTATTTATTTTTATTTTTATTGTGTTATTTTAGTCACCATACAGTACATCACTAATTTTTAAAGGTTTTTTTTAAAAAAATATTTTATTTATTTGACAGAATGAGATCACAAGTAGGCAGAGAGGCAGGCAAAGAGAGAGGAGGAAGCAGGCTCCATGTGGAGCAGAGAGCCCGATGTGGGGCTCGATCCCAGGATGATGGGATCACGACCTGAGCTGAAGGCAGAGGTTTTAACCCACTGAGCCACCCAGGCACCCCAGTACATCATTATTTCTTGATGCAATGTTTCAAGATCATTGTTTACATATAACACCCAGTTTTCCATGCAACACGTGTCCTCCTTAATGCCCACCACCAAGCTCACCTCCCTGCCCATCTCCCTCCCTCTAAAACCCTCAGTTTGTTTCCTGGAGTCTACAGTGTCTCAAGGTTCATCTTCCCCTCTGATTCCCTCCACCCACACTTCACTTTTCCCTTCTTTCTCCTAATATCCTCCATGTTATTCCTTATGTTCCACATATAAGTGAAATCATATAATAATTTACTTTCTCTGCATTGCTTATTTCACTTAGCATAATCTCCTCCATTCCCAGCTATGGTGATGAGAAAGTTGGGCATCCATCCTTCCAGATGGCTGAGTAATATTTCATTGTATATGTAGACCACATCTTCTTTTTTTTAAAGATTTTATTTATTTATTTGACAGACAGAGATTACAAGTAGGCAAGAGAGGCAGGCAGGGAGAGAGAGGAGGAAGCAGGGTCACCGTGGAGCAGAGAATCCAATGTGGGGCTCGATCCCAGAACCCTGGGATCATGACCTGAGCTGAAAGCAGAGGCTTTAACCCACTGAGCAACCCAGGTGCCCCTAGACCACATCTTCTTTATCCATTCACCTGTTGAAGGGCATCTTGGCTCTTTCCACAGTTCAGCTATTGTGGACATTGCTGCCTATGAACATTGGGGTACATATGGCCCTTCTTTTCACTACATCTGTATCTTTGGGGTAAAATCCCAAAGTGCAATTGCAGGGTCATAGGGTAGCTCTATTTTTAATTTTCTGAGGAATCTCCACACTGTTCTCCAGAGTGGCTGCACCAGCTTGCATTCCCACCAACAGTGTAAGAGGGTTCCTTTTTCTCCACATCCTCTCCAACATTTGTTCTTTCCTGCCTTGTTAACCTTTACCATTTTAACTGGTGTAAGGTGGCATCTCGATGTAATTTTTATTTGAATTTCCCTGATGGCTAATGATGACCATTTTTTCATGTGTCTGATAGCCATTTGTATGTCTTCATTGGAGAAGTGTCTGTGCATGTCTTCAGTCCATTTTTTGACATGATTATCTGTTTTTTTGGGGGGGTGTTGAGTTTGAGAAGTTCTTTATAAATCTTGGATATCATCCCTTTGTCTGTTGTGTCATTTGAAAATATCTTTTCCCATTCCATAGGTTGCCACTTTGTTTTGTTGACTCTTTCCTTTGGTGTGTAAAAGCTTTTTATCTTGATGAAGTTCCAAAAGTTCATTTTCACTTTTGTTTCCCTTGCCTTTGGAGACATGTCTTGAAAGAAGTTGATGTGACTGATGTTGAAGAGGTTACTGCCTATATTCTCCTTTAGGATTTTGATGGATTCCTGTCTCACATTGAGGTCTTTCATCCATTTTGAGTTTATCTTTGTGTATGGTGTAAGAGAATGGTCAAGTTTCAGTCTTCTGTACATAACTGTCCAATTTTCCCAGCAGCCTTTATTGAAGAGACTGTCTTTTTCCACTGAATATTTTTCAGCAGGAATTATCCTGCTTTGTCAAAGATTACTTGACCATAGAGATGAGGGTGCATATCTGGGCTCTCTAGTCTATTGCCCTGGTCAATGTGTCTGTTTTTGTGCCAGTACCACTCTTTCTTGGTGATCAGGCAACATGATGTCACCAGCTTTGTTTTTCTACTTTTTAAAAAATACGTGTTTATAGCCATATATATATATATGTATATATATATATATATATATATATATATATATACATATATATATATATGAATCTCCACACTGTTCTTCAGAGTGGCTGCACCAACTTGCATTCCCACCAACAGAGTAAGAGGGTTTCTCTTTCTCCACATCCTCTCCAACACATGTTGTTTCCTGTCTTGCTAATTTTGGCCATTCTAACTGGTGTGAGGTGGTATCTCAATGTGGTTTTAATTTGAATCTCCCTGATGGCTAGTGATGATGAACATTTTTTCATGTGTCTGATAGCCATTTGTATGTCTTCATTGGAAAATGGCTAACAGACACTTCTCCAATGAATTTACACTTTTAAAACGCACAAGATAGCTTAGTGATTTGGGTTCAGTTATGTATTCTATTCTGTTTTTTTTTTTTCTATCTGCCTCTCCTCCATTTTCAAAGTTGTTCAATTTCTCTATCTTTTTAATATATTTAAATATCTAGCTGAGGTAATCTCCATATATATTTTCCCCAAATTTTATTGTTACCATAGCATAGTTACTGTCATTGATGAATATTTTCTTAATTTAAACTCACGTTAGATAACATATAGTGTAGTATTGGTTTCAAGAGTAGAATTTAGTGATTCATGACTTTAATATAATACCCAGTGCTCATCCCAACAAGTGCCCTCTTTAATTCCCACCACCCATTTACCCCATACTCCCATCCACCTCCCCTCCAGCAACCCTCACTTTGTTCTTTTAACTGTAGAGATGCTTATGAACATTTAAATGATTATGTCATATTACCAAAGAAAGCCTGATGGTAAACACTACACACTGTTGTCTTCCTTTATAAACACAATGTATTTAATTCCATTTATTCATATTCTTTCATGCAGCAGACTAGCTTGAAAACAGACTTTATATTTATGTAGCAAAATTTTTGTTAAACAGCTTTAATAGAGGTATTTATTTTGCTCACTCTTACAAATATATATTAACTTACATTACTTTTTTTGAAATTTTTTGTAGAGGTTTTAATTAAACTTCAATTAGTTAACATACAGTGTGATATTTGTTTCAGGTGTAGAATTTAGTGATTCAAAACTTTTGGTGCTCATCACAAGTGTACTCCTTAATTCCCATCACCTATTTAAACCCCCCCAACCCAACTCCCCTCTGGTAACAGCTTATTGTCGATAGTTAAGATTCTGTTTCTTTGTTTATTCTCTCTTTTTTCCCCTTTGCTCATTTGTATTGTTTCTTAAATTCCACATATGATTGAAGTCATATGGTATTTGTCTTTTTTGGACTGACTTATTTCCCTTAACATAATACTCTCTACCTCCACCCATGTCCTTGCAAATGCGACTATTACATTATTTTCTTATGGATGAGTGTGTGTGTGTGTGTGTGTGTGTGTGTGTGTGTACCATCTCTTTATCCATTCATCAGTTGATGGAAATTTGGGCCTTTACCATAATTTGACTATTGTTGATAATGCTACTATAAACATTGGGTGCATGTATCTCTTCAGATCAGTAGTTTTGTATCCTTTGGATAAATACCCATTAGTGCAATTTCTAGTTAATAGGATAGTTCTATTTTCAACTTTTTGAGGAACCTCCATACTGTTTTTCAGTGGCTGCACCAGTTTGTATTACCACCAATACTTGAAGAGGGTTTCTCTTTCTCCACACCCTTGCTCATAAGAGAGAGCACAAGTCGGGTGCAAGGACCTGATGATTCCTGAGTTGTTGCTTTTAGCCATTCTGACAAGGGTGAGGTGACATTTCATTGTAGTTTTGATTTTTATTTCCCTGATGATGAGTGATGTTGAACATCTTTTCATGTGTCTGTTGGCCATCTGTATGGCCTCCTTGGGGAAAAAAATGTCTATTCATGTCTTCAGTGCATTTTTAAGATTTTTTTTTATTTGACAGAGAGAGATCACAAGTAGGCCGAGAGGCAGGCAGAGAGAGAGAGGGAGAAGCAGGCTCCCTGCTGAGAAGAGAGCCTGATGCGGGGCTCGATCCCAGGACCCTGAGATCATGACCTGAGCCGAAGGCAGAGGCTTAATCCACTGAGCCACCCAGGTGCCCCTCTTCAGTGCATTTTTAATTGGATTATTCATTTTTGAGGTGTTGAATTTTATAAGTTATATATATTGCTAACCCTTTATCAGATATGTCATTTATCAGTATCTTCTCCCATTGCATAAGGTGTTTTTAGTTTTATTGATTGTTTCCTTTGCTGTGCTGAAGCTTTTATTTTGATGAAACCTGAATAGTTTATTTTGCTTTTCTTTCCGTCATCTCAGGATAAATATCCACAAAGAAGTTGCAATAGACAATGTCAAAGAGGTTAAAGCCTGTGTTGTTCTCTAAGACTCTTATGGTTTCATATCTCACATTTAAGTCTTTAGTCTAATTTGAATTTATTTTTATGTATGGTGTAAGAAAGTGGTCCAGTTTCATTCTTTTGCATGTTGCTGTCTAGATTTCCTAACACCATTTGTTGAAGAGACTATCATTTTTCCATTGGATATTATTTCCAGCTTTGTTGAAGATTAGTTGACCATACTGTTGTAAGTTTATTTCTGTGATTTCTATTTTGTTCTGTTGAACTATGTGCCTATTTTCATGCCCCTACCATCCTACTTTGCTCACTCCAGATTTGTAATATAATATGGAATCGAGAATTGTGATGTCTCCTGCTTTGCTTTTGTTTTTCAAGATTCCTTTGGCTATTCAGGGTCTTTCACTGCTCCATGCAAATTTTATGATTGTCCAAGCTCTGTGAAAAATGCTCTTGTTCAGGCACCTGTGTGGCTCAGTTGGTTAAGCATCTGCCTTGGAATCATATTATCATCCCAGAGTCCTGGGACTGAGTCCCACATCCAGCTCCCTGCTCAGTGAGGGGTCTGATTTCCCTTTGCCTCTCACCCTTCTCCCTCTTTCTCTCTCTCTCTGACAAATAAATAAATAAAATTCTTTGAAAAAGAATTAATATCTATCCTTCTCAAGCTATTCCAGAAAAGAGAAAAATGAGAAAAACTTCCAAATTCATTCTATGAGGCCAGCACTAACCTCATGCTGAAACCAGATAAAATTGACTAAAAAAAAGATCTGTAGGTCAGTATCTATGATTAACATGGGTTCAAATATTCTCAATCAAATACTAGCAAACCAAATCCAACAATTCTTTAAAGGAATCATTCACAATGTTCAAGTTGGATTTATTCCTGTGTTACAAAGTATAGTTCAATATTCCCAAATCAATCAACATCATACACCACATCAGTAACAGAAAAAGTAAGAACATATGATTATTTCAATAGATGCAGAAAAACAATAAAAACCCTCAACAAAGTAGGTTTAGAGGGAACAGACATCAACATAACAAAGGTCACCTATGAAAAGCCCACAGCTAATATCATCCTTAATGGGGAACAAGTGAGCAGTTTTCCTCTATATTCAGGAATACGACAGGAAGGTCCACTCCCACCACTATTATTTAACATAGTACTGGAAGTCCAACTATAGCAATCAGACAACAAAAGGAAACAAAAGGTATACAAATGAGCAAGGAAGAAATAAAACTTTCACTCTCTACAGATGACATGATACTCTATACAGGAAACCTGAAAGACTCCACCAAAAAAAGTGGTACAACTGATATACTATTTCAGTAAAATTGCAGATTACAAAATCAAGGTACTGAAATCTGTTGCATTTCTATGCACCAGTATTGAAGCAGCAGAAAGATAAATTAAAGAATCAATTACATTTATAATTGCACCAAAACCAGTAAGACACATAGGAATATGTGTCTATCCAAAGAGGTCAAACACCTGTATCCTGAGAACTATAAAATACTAATGAAAGAAATTGAAGATGACACAAAGAAATGGAAAGACATTCCATTCTCATGGTTGGAAGAACAAATATTTTTAAACTGTCTATAATACCCAAATCAATCTACACATTTAATGCAATCTTTACTAAAATGCCAACATTTTTCAAAAGATTATTTATTTATTTGAGAGAGAGAGAGTGTGTTAAAAGAGAGAGCACAAGGAGGGCCAACATGCAGAGGCAGAAGCAAGCTCTTCACTGAGCAAGGAGTTTGATGTGGGACTTGATCCCAGGACCCTGGGGATCATGACCTGAGCCCAAGGCAAAAGCTTAACCACTAAGCCACCCAGGGGCACAATTATTAACTCCCTTTTAAATGTTTAGTAGAATTCACCTACGAAGTCATAGCCCTGGATTAATATCTTGTGAGTTTTTTGATTACTGATTGAATTTCCTTGTGTCTTATCAGTCTATTCAAGTTGTCTATTTCCTCAAATTTCAGTTTCAGTAATTTCTGGGTTTGTAGAAATTTATTCATTTCCACTAGGTTGTCCAATTAGTTGGCATATAGCTTTTCATAATATGATTGTATGACTGTATTTCAGTGCTGTTTGTTATTTATTCTCATCTTTTGCAATTTTATTCATTTGTGTCCTTTCTTTTTTCTTTCCTATTAGTAGGCTAGGAGTTTATCAATTTTCTTAATTTTTTCAAAGAACAATATCCTGTTTTTTATCAGTTCTATTGTTTGTTTTTGTTTTGTTTTGTTTTAGTTTACATATAATTTATTTCTGCTGAAATATTTATTATATCCTTCCTTCTACTGGTTTATTATTCAGTAGTTCCTTTTCCAGCTTCTGTAGGTGTAAAGTTAGGTTTTTTATTTGGGATTTATGTTCCTTCTTAACAGTAGTTTCTATTGTACAGACATCTGCTCTTATACCACTTTTGCTGCATCTGAAAGCTTTGGACCATTGTGTTTTCATTTTCATTTGTTTGCATGTAATTTTTTAATTTCTTCTTTTTTTTCTCCCCTCGTTGATCCATTGATTGTTTAGTAGCATGTTGTTTAGCCTCCCTGTGTTTGTGGTCCTTACAAAATTTTTCTTCTGCCTGACTTCTAGTTTCATAGCACTGTGGTCAGAAAATATTCATGATATGATTTTAATCTTCTTATGTTTGTTGACTCCTGTTTAGTGGCCCAATCTGTCATATTCTGAAGGATGTCTCATGTACACTTGAAATGAATATGTATTCTGCTGTTTTGGAGTGGAACATTTTGAATATATCTGTTAAGTCCATCTGGTCAAATGTGTCATTCAGAGGCATTGTGTTCTGTTTATTTTCACTTTAGATGATTTGTACATTGATATAAGCGAGATGTTAAGCTCCCTTACTATTATTGTGTTATTATCAATTAGTTCCTTTATGTTTGTTATTGTTTTATATATTTTGGTCCTCACATGTTAAATGCATTAATATTTACAATGCTAGATCTTATTTGTATTGTCCTCTTTATGATTAAATAGTACCCTACTTTGTCTATTTTTACACTCTTGGTTTTATTTTATTTTACTATTTTTATTGTGTTATATTAGTCACCATTAAATACATCATTAGTTTTTGATGCATTGTTCCAAGATTCATTGTTTATGTACAATACCCAGGACTCCATGCAACACGTGCCCTCTTTAATACCCACCACTAGGCTCATCCCCCCCCCCACCCCTCTCCTCTAAAACCATCAGTTTGTTTCTTGGAGTCCACAGACTCTCATAGTTCATCTCCCCCTCTTATTTCCCACAATTCACTTTTTCTATCCTTCTCCTAATGTCTTCCATATTATTCCTTATGTTCTACAAGTAAGTGAAACCATATGATAATTGACTTTCCCTGCTTGACTTAATTCACTCAGCATAATCTCCTCTAGTCCCATCCATGCTGATGCAAAAGTTGGGTATTCATCCTTCCAGATTGCTGAGTAATATTCCATTTCATAAATGGATCACATCTTCTTTATCCATTCATCTGTTGAAGGGCAACTTGGCTCTTTCCACGGTTTGGATATTGTGGACATTGCTACTGTCAACATTGGGGTACATGTGGCCCTTCTTTCACTACGTCTGCATCTTTGGGGTAAATACCCAGTAGTGTAATTGCCAGGTCATAGGGTAGCACTATTTTTAATTTTATGAGGAATCTCTGCACTGTTTTCCAAAGTGGCTGCACCAACTTGCTTTCCCACCAACAGTATAAGAGGGTTTCCCTTTCTCCACATCCTCTCCAACATTTGCTCTTTCCTGCCTTGTTAATTTTTGCAATTCTAACTGGTGTAAAGTGGTATCTCAAGGTAGTTTTGATTTGAATTTCCCTAATGGCTAATGATGATGAACATTTTTTTATCTGTCTGCTAACCATTTATAGATCTTCATTGAAGAAGTGTCTGTTCCTGTCTTACACCCATTTTTTGACATGATTATCTGTTTTTTGGTGGTATTGAGTTTGAGAAGTTCTTTATAGATCTTGGATATCATTCCTTTGTCTGTAGTGTCATTTGTAAATATCTTCTCCCATTCTGTGGATTGCCTCTTTGTTTTGCTGACTGTTTCCTTTGCTGTGTAGAAGCTTTTTATCTTGACGAAGTCCATTTTCACTTTTGTTTCCCTTGCCTTTGGAGACATGTCTTGAAAGAAGTTGCTGTGGCTGATGTCGAAGAGGTTACTGCCTATGTTCCCCTCTAGGATTCCTGTCTCACACTGAGGTCTTTCATCCATTTTGAGTTTATCTTTGTGTATGGTGTAAGAGAATGGTCGAGTTTCATTCTTCTATATATAGCTGTCCAATTTTCCCAGCAGCCTTTATTGAAGAGACTGTCTTTTTTCCACTGGATAGTTTTTCCTGCTTTGTCAAAGATTAGTTGACCATAGAGTTGACGGTGCATATCTGGCTCTCTACTCTGTACCATTGGTCTCTGTGTCTGTTTTTGTGTCAGGACCATGCTGTCTTGATGGTCACAGCTTTGAATAAATCATGAAATCAGGCAACGTTATGCCCCCAGCTTTGTTTTCCTTTTCAACATTCCCTTAGTGATTTTGGGTATTTTCTGGTTCCATACAAATTTTAGGATTGTTTGTTCCAGCTCTTTTAAAAATGCCTTTAGTATTTTGATTGGAATGGCATTGAAAGTGTAGATTGCTCTGGACAGTATAGCCATTTTAACAATGTTTATTCTTCCAATCCATGAGCATGGAATGATTTTCGATCTTTTTGTTTCTTCTTCGATTTCTTTCATGAGTGTTCTGTAGTTCCTCGAGTATAGATCCTTTACCATTTTGGACAGGTTTATTCTTAGGTATCTTATGGTTTTTGGTGCTATTTGAAATGGAATCAATTCTCTAAGTTCCCCTTCTACAGCTTCATTTTTAGTATATAAGAAAGCAACTGATTTCTGTGCATTGATTATGTATGCTTCCACATTACGGAATTGCTGTATGAGTTCTAGTAATTTGGGGATGGAGTCTTTTGGGTTTTCCACATAAAGTATCACGTCATCTGCAAAGAGTGAGAGTTTGACTTCTTCTTTGCCAATTTGAATACTTTGTATTTCTTTTTGTTTTCCTATTGCTGTTGCTAGGATGTTGCTAGGACTTCTAGTACTATGTTGAACAACATTGGCAAGATTGGGCATCTTTGTCATTTTCCTGATCTCATTGGATGGGTTCTCAGCTTTTCCCCATTTAGAATGATAGTCCCTGTGGGTTTTTCATAGATGAATTTTATGAAATCGAAGAATGTTCCTTCTATCCTTATACTTTGAAGAGTTTTAAACAGGAAAGGATGTTGTATTTTGTCAAATGTTTTTTCTGCATCAATTAAGAGGACCATGTAGTTTTTACCTCTTCTCTTATTTATGTGTTCTATCACATTGATTGATTTGTGAATATTGAGCCACGCTTGAAACCCAGGGGTAAATCCCACCTGGTCATGGTGAATAATACTTTAAATGCACTGTAGGATACTATTAACTTAACTTATTGGCATATAACTGTAGATAATTTCTGATGATTGTTTCTATTTCCTTGATGTTAGTCGTGATCTCTTCCCTTTCATTCATAATTTTATTAATTTGGGTCCTCTTTCTTTTCTTTTGGATTAGTTTGGCCAGTGGATCAATCTTATTAATTCTTTCAAAGAAACATCTTCTGGTTTCATTGATGTGTTCCACTGTACCTCTAGTTTCTATCTCAGTGATTTCTGCTCTAATCTTAATTAGTTCCCTTCTTGTGCATGGGGTTTGCTTAATTTGTTGTTGATTCTCAAATTCTTTAAGATGTAAAGAGAGTTTGTGCATTTGGGATTTTTCTCTTTTTTTGAGTGAGACTTGGTGGTTCTGTATTTCCCCCTTAAGACTGGGTTTGCCATATCCCATAGGTTTTGAACAGATGTGTCTTCATTCTCATTGGTTTGCCTGAATTGTTTTAGTTCTTCTTTGATTTTCTGGTGGATCTAAAAATTTTTGAGCAGGATGGTCTTTAGCTTCGACGTGTTTGAATTACTTTGAAACTTTTTGTTGTGATTGAGTTCCAGTTTCAAGGCATTATGGTCTGGGGGCACCTGGGTGGCTCAGTGGGTTAAATCCTCTGCCTTTGGCTCAGGTCATGATCCCAGGGTGCTGGGATCGAGCCCCACATCAGGCTCTCTGCTTAGCAGGGAGCTTGCTTCTTCCTCTCTCTCTGCCTGCTTGTGATCTCTATCTGTTAAATAAATAAAAAAAATTTTAAAAAGCATTATGGTTTGAGAATATGCGGGGAATAATCTCAATCTTTTGGTATTATATGAGACCTGACCTGTGACGTAATGTGGTCTAATGTTGAGAGAGTTCCATGTGCGCTCAAGAAGAATGAGTATTCCATATTTTAGGTTCGAATGATATGTATATTATCTATGAAGTTCATCTGGTCCAATGTGCCATTCAAAGCTTTTGTTTCTTTGTTGATTTTCTGTTTAGATGACCTGTATATTGCTGAGTGGCTTGTTAAGATCCCCTAGAATTAAAGTGGTCTTATCAATATGAATCTTTATCTTGATTAACAGTTGGCTCATGTGGTTAGCTGCTCCCATGTTGGAGGAATAAATATTTACAATTATTAGATATTCTTGGTGGATAGACCTTTTAAGGATCATGTAGTGTCCATCTGTATCTCTGACTACAGCCTTTCACTTAAAATATAACTTGTCTGATATTAGTATTGCTACCCCAGCTTTCTTTGGAGGTCCATTGCATGAAGGATGGTTCTCCATCCCTTCAATTTCAGTCTGGATGTATCTTTAGGTTCAAAATGTGTCTCTTGTGGACAGCATATGGATGGGTCCTGTCTTTTTATCCTGTCTGCAACCCTGTGTTGTTTTATGGGAGCATTTAGGCTGTTCACGTTGAGAATGATTATTGAAAGATAAATTTTTATTGTCATCATGTTGCTTGCATCATGTAGTCCTTGTTTCTATAGGTTGTCTCTGTAAATTTCTGTTTTATATCACTCTTGGAGTCTTTCTTCTTTTGTACAACCACCCTTAATATTTCTTGTAGTGCTGGCTTGTTGGTCATATAATCTTTTGTACTTTGTGGTCTTGGCAGCTCTTTAACTCTCCAACAATTCTGAATGTCGGCCTTGCCAGATAAAGTATTCTTGGTTTCATGTTTTTCTCATTTAGTGCTCTGAATCTGTCTAGCCAGCCTTTTCTGGCTTACCAGGTTTCTGTGGCCATGTCTGACATTCTGATGGTCCTTCCTTTGTATGTAAGGAATCTCTTCCTCCAGCTGCCCTTAAGACATCTTCTTTGAATTTATGATTCATGGATTTCACAATCACATGTCTGGAGGTCTTTGTACTCTTGTTGATCTTGGAGGTGTCCTCTCTGCCTCTAGGACATGAACAGTTATTCCATTCCCCAGGTGACAGAAATTTTCATCTAGGGTTTGTTCAACTGTATCTTCTAATCCTCTTTTTCTCTCCACCCCCTCAGGGATCCCAATGATTCTGACATTGGAACATTTAATGGCATCATTTGTTTCCTTAATTCTGTTTTCATGGATTCTAAGCTGTTTGTTCCAGGCCTCCTCCTGATCCTTCTTTTCTATCAGTTTGTCTTCTAGATCATTAATTCCATCCTCTGCCTCATTTACCCTAGCCACTAGAATATTTAAATTAGATTGATCTCATTGATAACATTTTTACATTCTGCCATATCAGCTCTCACTTCCACCCTTTGAGATTCTATGTTGCCCCTAATGGTCTTCTCTAACCTAGCCATTGTCTGGATAATCGTTACCATGAACTCTGTATCTGACATATGGTTTAGGTCCATAACCAAGAGTTTTGTGGCAGAGGTCACAGTCTCTGAATTTTTCCTCTGCTGGGTCTTCGTTCTCCTAGTCATTTTGGTAAGAGATGGTTGAGGGGATGTATAGTTTAATATATCAACCACAGTCCAAGCAAGGTGCACCCTGGAGAGTTTTGGAGCAAGCAGAAGTCACCACCAAAATGAAAGGAAAAAGAAAAAAGAAAGAGAAAAAAACCCAGTCACAATGAGCCCTAAGGATAAGATTTATAATGTAAAAAAACAAAAACAAACACACAGAAACACTGACAAAAGAATGAGACTGGAAGGTGGTTATAAAACCTTGGTGTTGGCAAGGAAGATTATTTCACTTCTTACAGTGTGTATCTTGTTATCTCTGTTAAAGGACTCAATCTTCTAGAGATACAGGGAAATTAAATATTAATTAATTAATTAATTATATAAATAAGTTAAATAAATTATATTTATTTCCATATATATATTATATTTCCATATATATATATGGAAACAAAGGTATATGTATGAAAAAAGTTCAAGTTAAAAATTTATTATGGAACATGTTGTATTAAACATCTAGTTGAAATGGTAAGTAGGTAACAAAAAAAAGTAAAAGAACAAGAATGATGAGAACGAATTTTATTTTTTATTTTATTTTTATTTATTTATTTATTTTTTAAGATTTTATTTATTTATTTATTTATTTATTTATTTGACAGAGAGAGAGAGAGAGCGCGAGAGAGCGAGCACAGGCAGACAGAGTGGCAGGCAGAGGCAGAAGGAGAAGCAGGCTCCCTGCCAAGCAAGGAGCCCGATGTGGGACTCGATCCCAGGACACTGGGATCATGACCTGAGCCGAAGGCAGCCGCTTAACCAACTGAGCCACCCAGGTGTCCCGAGAACGAATTTTAAATAAGAGAGATAAAAGTTGTATCGACAAAATATACAGGTTTGGGGGAAATATTGGGAGCTTAATATGTTATCCCCTGAGGTTGGGGTTTTACAGGTTTTTTTTTTAAAGATTTTTATTTATTTGACAGACGGAGATCACAAGCAGGCAGAGAAGCAGGCAGAGAAAGGACGAAGCAGGCTCCCCACTGAGCAGAGATCCCAATGCAGGTCTCGATCCCAGAACCCTGGGATCATGACACGAGCTGAAGGCAGAGGCTTTAACCCACTGAGCCACCCAGGCGGCCAGGGTTTTATAGTTTTATAGGGATGCTGTGTCCTCCTGTTCTTTTGGCTTATCTTCTGACGGAGGGCCTGGCCACATTGTTTTTCAGTCAGTCTTGCTTGGGCTCAGTTGCCCTGCCCTCTATCAAGGGACTGGGCTCTGTGGAAACTGGTTTTTCAGGCTTTTGTTCTCTGGAGGTTTTTGTTTTTTGGTGGCTTTTTGCGCCTTTTTCCAGGGTCAGAGCAAAATAAACTCTCTGCATCCAAACCTCTGCTTCAGAGAGAAGCTACACTCTGCTCCCCTCTGAATGGTCCGGAACACACAGATTCTCCCTCTGTAAACTCGGTTGAACACCAAAAACTCCCACAGGTGGTGCGCACCCCCAGCCACCGTCTCAGTGGTCGCCTGAGGCCCCTGCTTGTCTCTGTACCCCTGTTCCACTAAAACCACAAGCAATACTGGTCCCAGCACACCTGATCCCCCAGCTGGCATTCCTGGGACTGCTGTATGGAGCCCACCCCCATGCCAGGGGCACTCATTCCCAGTGGTGGTGCAGGCAGCAGATGGTGTTGGACCCAGGGGCCAATGACTGGAGCCCATGCTGGGCTCTCTTAGGCACAGTGAGAGAGCACTAACCCCAGCAGTGGTGAAGTCAGTGGATGTCCGTGGACCCATGCACAGCCGACTGCAGCCCATGCCGGGCTCTTTCAGTTATGGGTGGGCATTGGCTTTGGCCATCCTGGGATTGTGGGCTTAGGTCCACATGTGTGGCTGCCCAATCCCAGGAATTGCCTCTTAAGTCCCTTTGTTCTTTTTGAGTGCTGTTAACCTTTATCCAAGCTAAAGCCGGTCCCTAAGCACAGGGCATTTTTGTATTGGGGTATTATTTTCCAATGGATCACTTCTGTTGGTTCTCTCGCCCTTCTGTTTATTTTCCAATATCAGTCAGTTTACAAATCAGCTTACAAGTGGAGTCAAAAGAAAGCCAAAACAGCAGACTTATAGTTGCATAAACTAGACTTTAAAACCAGGACTGTCAATATAGAAAAAGAGAAAAATAGACAAAGAATAGACAAAATAGGGCATTATGTAACCATAAAATGACAATACAACAAGACTTTCTAACTGTTGTAACCTTTTATACACTCAACATGGGAGGACTGAAACGTATAAAACAATTAACAAAGATAAATGAACTAATTAATAATTCTACATTAATATCAGAGGACTCTAACATCCCACTGACATCCATGGACAGATCAGTTAAACAGGGAAAAAAAAACCAAACAAGAGAAAAATGTCTTTGAATGACTCCCTGGACAGATGGACTTATGAGATGTATTCAGAACATTCCACTCTAAAATAGCAGAATATACATTCTTTACAAGTGCAAATATAACATTCTCCAGAATAGATCATACATTAGGTAAAACAGGACTCAACAAATACAAGAAGATTAAAGTCATACCATGCACTGTTTGTGACCATATGCTATGAAATGAAGTCAACCATAAGAAAAATCTGAAAAGAACACAAATGCTATATCCTGCTACTAAACAATGAGTGGGTCATTCAGGAAATAAAATTTGAAATTATAAAAACAGAAAAGGATGAAAATGAAAACAAAACTATCCAAATCCTTGGGGATGTCACAAAAGTAGTCCCAAGAGGGAGATGTAGGCCAATACAGGCGGACTGCAAGAACCATGAAAAATCTCAAATAAAAACCTAACCTAACACCTAATGGAGCTAGAAAAAGAACAATAAATGAAGCCCAAAGCCAACAGAATAAGGGGAATAATAAAGATAAGATTAGAAATTAATGGAGGTGCCTGGGTAGCTCAGTCAGTTAAGCATCTGTCTTCAGCACAGGTCATGGTTTCAGGGAGTCTTTGTCTCCCTCTCCCTCTGCCCCTCCCTGCAACTCATGCTCATTCTCAAATAAATAAGTAAAATCTTTTTTAAAAAAGAAATTAATGACATAGAAACTAAACAAAACAAACTGAGCAGAACAGATTAAAGAAAACAGGAACTGTTATTTTGAAATAATTAAGAAAACTGATAAACTTTTTCAGACATTTCAAAGAGAGAGAGAGAGAGAGAAAAGGGCCCAAATAAATAAAATAAAAAAGGAGGGATGAGAAATAAAAAACCAACAGCACTGACATATAATCATAAAAGATTATGAAAAAGTATATGCCAACAAATTGGACAACCTAGAATAAATGGATAAATTCTTATAATATATAAACTATATATATATTCTATATAATATATAAACTATATATATATTCTTATAATATATAAAAACTTATATAATATATAAACTTCCTGAAACAGGAAGACATAGGAAAATTGAATGGACTGAAAACAAAATAAAACAAAACAAAACAAACAAACAAAAAACAAACAAACAAACAAACCTGAATCAGTAATCCTAAAACTCCCTATACACAAAAGTTCAGGGCCAGATGGCATCACAGAAGAATTCTAACAAACATTAAAAGAAGAGTTAATATCTATTATTTTCAAACTACTCTGGAAAAATATGAAGGATATAAAATCTTCCAAATTAATTCAAACCTGCTACCAAAACTGGAAACAGAGAGCACTAAAAAAAAAAAAAAAAGAACTACAAGCCAATATCCCTGATGAACATAAGTGCAAAATTTATTAATAAAATGCAAGGAGGTGGAGGCCAGATGGTTGAGGAGTAGGTGTCCCTATTTCAACCCATCCCCTGAACTGAGCTGGATATCTACCTGACCACTCTAAACACCCATGAATTCAGCCTGAGATGTAAGAAGATATAAAAGATCTATACCAACAATATCTCTGACAGTTGTTTTCATGGTATGAAGCAGGGAGACATGGTTCTGTGGGCAGATATCAGAAGATAAATGGAAGGGGAAGGGAGCTTCTGGGATCCTGTGCCACCCTGATCCTGCACTGTCAGAGTGCAAAAGCCTCCCATGCTGGGGACCAGACACAGAATTGCAGACCGGTAGTGGCAGGGAAAGGACATTAAGCAGCACCCCCCCAGACTGAAACCTGGAGCTGTGGGGTCCCATATGTGAACTGGGTGTATCTGGCGGTTTTAGAAGCACAAAAAGGAGAAATGTGCCTGGAGCTGCAAGGGCTGGGAGTGCTGGTGTGGGGCACACAACCCAGTATGCTGTGGTTTTTAACAGCACAGACAAAAATGGAGTCAGTATGAACTGGATGGCTTTCTGGAGAATAGACTGCAATCTCTCTTTTCTGAGACAAAAGTTTGGATACGGTCATGTCTACTCTGACTCTCAGAAGAGATGCTGAAAGTCACCAGGGAAAGGCGCTACAGTACAAAACACCCCCAAAACCGGTTTTCACTGGGCTCATCCCCCCACCAGAGGGGTAGGGGAACTCTACCCAAAAAGGGCTGCCTGAGTAACAGCACGGCAGGCCCCTCCCCCAGAAATAAGTTGAAAGAACAAGGCCGACAACCCTAAGGTCCCTATAAAATAGATGCATCTTTCTTGGGTTGTGGTCAATAGTTTGGACAATGTACATTCCCTAAACCACAACTCAAGAGAATGACTAAGAGGAGGAAAATTTCATGGGAAAAACTCGAGACTGTGGCCCCTGCCACAGAACTAACGGATATGGATATAAGTAAGATGTAAGAAATAAACTTCAGGGTAACAATTATGCAGACAATACCTAGGATGGAGAAAACCATTAATGGCAACAGATTCTCTAAGGGCAGAAGTGAGAGCTGATCTGGCAGAATGTAAAAATGTTATCAATGAGACTGAATCTAATCTATATTCTCTCACAGCTAGGGTAAAAGAGGCAGAAGAACAAATTAGTGATCTAGAAGACAAACTGATAGAAAAGAAGGATCAGAGGTGCCTGTTTGGCTCAGCTGGTTAAGCGGCTGCCATTGGTTCAGTTCATGAACCCAGGGTCCTGGGATTGGGCCCCACATTGGACACCCTGCTCAGCAAAAAGCCTCTCCTTCTGCCCGATTCTCTGCCTGCTTGTGCTCTCTCTAAATCTCTCTGTCAAATAAATAAATAAAATCTTTAAAAAAAGAAAGAAAAGAAAGATCAGGAAGAGGCCTGGAACAAACACCTTAGAATCCATGAAAACAGAATTAGAGAAATAAGTGATGCCATGAAACATCTGAATGTCAGAATTATTGGGATCCCTGAGAGGGTAGTAGAGAAAGAGAGAGGACTAGAAGATATATTTGAGCAAATTCTAGGTGAGAACTTCCCTAATCTAGGGAATGAAATAAGAATTCATGTCCTAGAGAAAGAGAGAACACATCCTAAGATCAAGGAGAATAAAACAATGGCCCAGCGTGTAATAGTAAAACTCGCAAATCTTAAAACCAGGGAACCATCTTAAGGGCAATTAGGAGGAAGTGGTTCCTTACATAGAGAGGGAGGAACATCAGAATAACATCAGACCTGTCCACAGAGACCTGGAAAATTAGAAAGGACTGCTAGACATATTCAGGTTACTAGATGAGAAGAATGCAGCCAAGAATACTTTATTTGACAAGATTGTCATATAGAATGGATGGAGAGATAATGAGCTTCGAAGACCAATAAAGACTGAAAGAATATATGACAACTAAGCCAGTCCTGTAAGAAATATTAAGGGGGGGTTCTTTAAAAGGAGAAAGACCTGAAGAGTGATATGAAACAGAAATTTACAGAGACAATTAATAGAAACAAAGAGCTCACAGGAAAAAAGATGACAATAAAATCGTATTTTTCAATAATCATTCTCAATCTGAGTGGCCTAAATGCTCACATAAACTGGCGCAGGGTTGTCGACTGGATAAAAGACAGGGCCCATCCATACACTGTCTACAAGACACTCATTTGAAATCTAAAGGTACATCCAGGCTGAAAGTGAAGGGATGGAGAATCATCTTTCATACAATGAAAGCTGGGGTAGCCATTCTAATATCAAACAAATTAGATTTTAAGCTAAAGACTGTAGTCAGAGATACAGAATGACATTTTATCATTTGTAAAGGGTCTATCCAACAAGATCTAACAATTATAAATATCTATGATGCAACATAGGAACATCCAACCATATAAGCCAACTGTTAACCAAAATAAAAAGACACACTGATAACAATACATTCATTGTATGAGACCTTAACACTTCACTATCAGCAATAGACAGATGATCTAGGCAGAAAATCAACAAGAAACAAGAGCTTTGAATGACACACTGGACTAGATGGACCTCATAGATATATACAGAACATTCCACCCTAAAACAACATAAAACTCATTCTTCTCAAGTGCACATGGGACTTTCTCCAGAATAAAACACATACTGGGTCACAAGTCAGGTCTCAACTGATACCAAAAGACAGATTATTCCCTGCATATCTTCAGACCATGATGTTTGAAACTGGAACTCAGTCACAAGAAGAAATGTTGGAAGAAATTCAAACACTTGGAAGCTAAAGACCATCCTGCTCAACAATGATTGGATCAACCAGGAAATCAAAAAAGAACTTAGACAGTTAACAGAAACAAGTGAGAACAAAAATACATTGGTCCAAAACCTATGGGAAATGGCAAAGGTGGTCCTAAGGTGGAAATATACAGCAATCCAAGCCTCCCTCAAAAAAACCTGAAAAATCTAGAGCACACCAGCTGTCTCTACACCTTAAAGAACTGGAGAATCAACAACAAATTAAGCCTAATTCATACATAGAAGGGAAATAATTAAGATTTTAGAGCAGAGATTGATGAATTAGAAACCAGAAATACATTAGAACAGATCAACAAAACTAAAAGCTGGTTCTTTGAAAGAATAAGATCGACAAACCACTGGCCAGACTTACCCAATAGAAAAAGTAATAAAATAATGAATGAAGGGGGAGAGATCATGACTAACACCAAGGAAATAGAAACAATTGTTGGAAATTATTTTCAGCAGGCATAATCCAATAAGTTAAGCAACCTAGAAGAAATGGATGCGTTCCTCGAAACCTATAAACTTCCAAGACTGAAAACAGAAGAAATTGGCAACATGGATAAGCCAATAACCAGTAACAAGATTGAAGCAGTGATCAAAAACCTCTCCAAAAACAAGAGTACAGGACCTGATGGATTGCCTGAGTAATTCTACAACACATTCAAAAAAGAAATAATATCTATTCTCTGGAAGCTGTTTCAAAAAATAGAAACAGAAAGAAAGCTTCACCACTCATTGTATGAGGTGAGCATTACCTTGAATCCCAAACCAGGCAAACACTCCATCAGAAAAGAGAATTGTAGGCTAATATCCCTGACGAATGTGGATACCAAGAGTTGCAACAAGATCCTAGCTAATGAGATAAAACAGTACATTAAAATAATTATCCATCACTACCAGGTGGGATTTTATCCCTGGGATGCAAGGGTAGTTCACTATTTACAAATCAATTATTGTTATAGAACTGATTAATAAGAGAAGAGAGAAGAACCACATGGTCCTCTCAGCTGATGTAGAAAAAGCATTTGACAAAATACAATATCCTTTTGCAATTAAAACTCTTGAGTATAGGAATAGAGGGAACATAACTCAATTTCATAAATCCATCTATGAAAAAAATCACAGTGAATATCATTTTCAATGGGGAAAAGCTGATAGCCTTCTCCTTAAGATCAGGAACGTGACAAGGAGGCCCACACTCGCCACTGTTATTCAAAATAATACTAGAAGTCCTGGCAACAGCAATCAGACAACAACAACAACAATATATATATGTGTGTATATATATATATCTATATCTCTATATATATATATGTATTCAAATTGGCAAAGAAGAAGTCAAACTCTCTCTCTTTGCAGATGACATGATACTTTATGTGGAAAACCCAAATGACTCCACCCCCAAATTACTAGAACTCATAAAGCAATTCAGTAATATAGCAGGATACAAAATCAAAGCACAGAAATCAGTTGCTTTCTTATACACTAACAATGAAACTGTAGAAAGAGAAATTAGAAAATTGGTTCCATTGACAATAGCACCAAAAACCTAAAATATCCTGGAATAAACCTAACCAAAAAGGTAAAAGATCTATACTCGGGGAACTACAGAACACTCATGACAGAAATCGAAGAAGACAGAAAAAGATGGAGAAATATTCCATGCTCATGGATAGGAAGAATAAGCATAATTAAAAATACTATGCTGCCGAGAGCAATCTATACTTTCAATGCTATCCCAATCAAAATAACAAAGGCATTTTTCAAAGTGCTAGAACAATCCTAAAATTTGTATGGAACCAGAAAAGAACCCGAATTGCCAAGGAAATGTTGAAAAAGAAAAACAACAAATGTTGGAGAGACTGTGGAGAAAGGGGAACCCTCTTACACTGTTGGTGGAAATGCAAGTTGGTGCATCCACTTTGGAAAACAATATGGTGATTCCTCAAAAAACTAAAAATAGAGCTACCCGGTGACCCAGCAGTTGCACCTCGGTAAATACTGAGTATTTACTCCAATGATACAGGTTTAGTGAAAAGAAGGGCCATATGTACCCCAATGTTCGTAGCAGCAATCTCCACAATAGCCAAACTGTGGCAGGAAATGAGATGCTTTTCAACAGATGAATGGATAAAGAAGATATGGTCCATTTAGGCAAAGGAATACTATTCAGCCATCAGAAAGGATGAATACCCAACTTTTGCATCAACATGGATGAGACTGGAAGAGATTATGCCAAGTGAAATAAATCAAGCAGAGTAAGTCAATTATCTCATTTCACTTATTTGTGAAACATAAAGAATAGCATGAAAGACATTAGGAAGAGAAGAGAAAAATGAAGGGGGGAAAATCAGAGGGGGAGCCAAACCATGAGAGACTATGCACTCCAAGAAACAAACTGAGTGTTTTGGAGAGGAGGGGTGCAGGGATAGGTTAGCCTGTGGTAGGTGTTAAGGGGCACACATATTGCATGGAGCACTGGGCGTTTATATGCAAACAATGAATCATGGAACACTACATCAAAAACTAATGATGTACTGTATGGTGACTAACATAATAAAATAAAATAAAACAGAATAATATAATATAATATAATATAATATAATATAATATAATATAATATAATATATAAAAATAAGATGCTATCAAACTGAATTAAACAATACCTTAATTTTTTTTCACTGTGATCAAGTGGGATTTATTCCTGGGCTGCAAATATTGTTCAACATTCACAGATCAATCAATGTGATACACCACATCAATAAGAGAAAGGGTAAGACCCGTATGATCATTTCAATAGATGCAGAAAAATCATTTGACAAGGTACAAATGGAGACATTTTGATTGAAATAACCCAAAGAGGTGAAAGACCTCTACTCTGAAAACTATAAAATGCCGATGAAAGAAATTGAAGAGGACACAAAGAAATGGAAAAACTTTCCATGGTCCCAGATTGGAAGAGCAAATATTTTTAAAGTGCAGCCACTTTGGAGAACAGTGTGGAGATTCCTTAAGAAATTAAAATACCTCATTCATGGTAAAAAAATCTTTAACAAAGTAGGTTTAGAGGTAACAAACATGAACATAATAAAGGCCATCTCTGAGAAACACACAGCTAATATCACCCTCAATGGGGAACAAGTGAGAGCTTTTCCTCTATAGTCAGGAATATGACAGGGATGTTCACTCTCACCACTGTTACTTAACATAGTACTGTTAGTAAAACTACAGCAATCAAACAACAGAAAGAAATAAAGTCATACAAATTGTCAAAGAAGAAGTCAAATTTTCACTCTTTGCGGATGATATGACACTGTGTATAGAAAACTTGAAAGCACTCACCAAAAAACTGCTAGAACTGATATAGGAATTCTGTAGTGTTACCAGTTACAAAATCAAGATACAGAAATATGTTTCACTTCTATATGCCAGCAATGAAGAGGCAGAAAGATAAATTAAGGAATCAATCCCATTTATAATTGCACCAAATACCATAAGACACGTAGGAATGAAATAACCCAAAGAGGTGAAAGACCTCTACTCTGAAAACTATAAAATGCCAATGAAAGAAATTGAAGAGGACACAAAGAAATGGAAAAACTTTCCATGGTCCCAGATTGGAAGAGCAAATATTTTTAAAGTGCAGCCACTTTGGAGAACAGTGTGGAGATTCCTTAAGAAATTAAAAATAGAGCTTCCCTATGACCCCGCAATTGCACTACCGGGTATTTACCCCAAAGATGCAAATGTGGTGAAAAGAAGGGCCATCTCTACCCCAATGTTTATAGCAGCAATGGCCATGGTCGCCAAACTGTGGAAAGAACCAAGATGCCCTTCCACGGACAAATGGATAAGGAAGATGTGGTCCATATACACTATGGAGTATTATGCCTCCATCAGAAAGGATGAATACTCAACTTTTGTAGCAAATGGACAGGACTGGAAGAGATTATGTTGAGTGAATAAGTCAAGCAGAGAGAGTCAATTATCATATGGTTTCACTTATTTGTGGAGCATAACAAATAATACAGAGGACATGGGGAGATGGAGAGGAGAAGGGAGATGAGGGAAATTGTGGGGGGGGGGGGAGATGAACCATGAGAGACTACGGACTCCGAAAAATAACCTGAGGGTTTTGAAGGGGTGGGAGGTGGGAGGTTGGGGGAGCCAGGTGGTGGGTATTATGGAGGGCACACATTGCATGGAGCACTGGGTGTGGTGCAAAAACTATGAATTCTGTTATCCTGAAAAGAAAATAACAAAAATTAAAAAAATAAAGTGTTTATACTACTCAAAGTAATCTACACTTTTAATGCAATTTCTATCAAAATAACAACAGTAATTTTCACATAGCTAGAACAAACAATCCTAAAATTGTTATGGAACCATAAAAGACCCCACATAGCCAAAGCAATCTTGAAACAGAAAAACAAAGCTGGAGGCATCCCAATTCCAGACTTCAAGATATATTACAAAGCTATAGTGAGCAAAACAATATGGTAGTGGCACAAAAATAGACATATAGAACAATAGAACAGAATAGATCCCAGAAACAAACCCACAAGTATATGGTCAATTAATCTTCGACAAAATAGGAAAGAATATCTAATGGGAAAAAGACAGTCTCATCAATAAATGACATTGGGAAAACTGGAGAGCAAGAGGCAAAATGTTGAAACTGTACCACTTTATTATTCTATACACAAAAATAAATTTAAAATGGATTAAAGGTGTAAATGTGCAATGTGAAACCCATAAAAATCTTAGAGGAGAATACAGGCAGTAACCTCTTCGATGTGGTCTCTTGCAGTTTCATTCTAAATATGTCTCCTGAGGCAAGGGATATAAAAGCAAAAATAAACTATTTGGATTATATCAAAAGAAAAAGGCTTCTGCACAGTAAAGGAAATAGTCAACATTCCTATGGAATGGGAGAAGACATTTGCAAATGACATTTCTGATAAAGGGTTAGTATGCAAAATATATAAAGAGCATATAAAACTCAACATGTAAAAAGTGAACAATCCAATTAAAATTGGTCTGAAGTCATGATTCTAAAGACATTTTTCTAAATAAGACATACAGATGACTAACAGATGTATGAAAGGATGTTCAACACTGATCATTAAGGAAGTACAAAAAAAATTGCAATGAGATATCACCAAACACCTGTCAGAGTGACTAAAATAAATAACACATGAAACAGCAGGTGTTGGCAAAGTTGTGAAGTAAATGAACACATGTGCATTGTTGATGGGAATGAAGCTGGTGCAGTCAATGTGGAAAACTGGCGGTTCCTCAAAGTTAAAAATAGAACTACCTCATAAACCAGGAATCACCCTACTGGGTATTTACCCAAAGAATACAAGAACACTAATTCAAAGTGATACATGTTTATAGCAACACTTTTACAATAGTCAAGATACTGAAGCAGCCCGAGTGTCCATCAATAGATAAATGCATAAAGAAGATGTGTTATATATGTGCAGTAAAAATTATTCAGCCATAAAAAGGAATTAAACTTTGCCATTTGCAATGACATGGATGGAGTTGGACAATATTATGCTAAGCAGAAAAAGCAAATGAGAGAAAGACAAATACCATATGATTTCACTCATATGTAGAGTTTGAGAAACAAACCAACTGAGCAAAGGTAAAATAGAGAGAGAAGCAAACCAAGAAAGAGGCTCTTAACTGTAGAGATGATGGTTACCATAGAGGTGTATGGGGTTGGGTTAAATGGGTAAATAGGTTCTGGGGATTAAGAGTGCACTTGTGATGAACACTCGGTGTTGTATGGAAGTGTTCAATCACTGTATTATACACCTAAAACTAATACTACACTGTAGGTTAACTGACTGGAATTTAAATTAAAACTTAGAGAAACAGTGTCAGTGTTTTAAAATTTATTATTTTTTTATAATTTCATATATTAAAATTAATTTTGATTTATTACACTTTGATCAAATAATTTGATCTATATTATACCAACTCTTATTTTCTTTGTGGTAGATTCTTGAAATCAACTCTCATAAATGTCCCAAGGAACATTAAAATAAATTGTTTTCTTTAAAGTCTTGGTAATGTTTTCTTTTTTAAAATTTCATTTTATTTTTTCAGTGTTTCAAGATGTGTTGCTTATGCATTACACAGAGCTCTATGTAATATGTGCCCTTGTTAATACCTACCACCAGGCTCACCCAACCTCCCACACCTCTCCTCTCCAAAACCCTCAGTTTTTTTCTCAGAGTCCACAGTCTTTAATGGTTTGTCTCCCCCTCCAATTTCCCCCAATTCACTTTTCCTTTCCTTCTCCTAATGCCCTCTGTGTTATTACTTATGCTTCACATGTAAGTGAAAGTATGTGATAATTGACTCTCTCTGCTTGACTTATTTCACTCAGAATAATCTCCTCCAGTCCAGTCCATGTTGATACAAACGTTGGGTATTCATCCTTTCTGATGGCTAAGTAATATTTCATTGTATACATGGACCATATCTTCTCCCTTTTTTTTAATTTATTTTTTAAATTTCATTTCTTTTCAGCGTAACAGAATTCATAGTTTTACACCACACCCAGTGCTCCATGCAATGTGTGCCCTCCATAATACCCACCACCTGGCTCCCCCAACCTCCCACCCCCCCGCCCCTTCAAAACCCTCAGGTTGTTTTTCAGAGTACATAGTCTCTCATGGTTCATCTCCCCCCCAATTTCCCTCAACTCCCTTATCCTCTCCATCTCCCCATTGGACCATATCTTCTTTATCTATTCATCTGTTGAAGGGCACCTTGGCTCTTCCCACAGTTTGGCAATTGTGGTCATTGCTGCTATGAACACTGGGGTACATATGGCACTTTTCTCACTACATCTGTATCTTTGGGGTAAATACACAATTGTGCACTTGAAGGGTCATAGGGTAGCTCTATTTCTAATTTTTTGATGAATCTTCACACTGGTTTCCAAAGTGGCTGCACCAACTTGCTTTCCTACCCAGTGTCAGAGGGTTCCCCTTTCTCCACATCCTCTCCAACACATGTTGTTTACTGTCTTGTTAATTTTGGCCATTCTAACTGGTGTGGGGTGGCATCTCAATGTAGTTTTAATTTGAATTTCCCTGATGACTAGTGATGATGAATATCTTTTAATATCAATAATCCATTGAAAGGCATCTTGGTTCTTTCCACAGTTTGGAAACCATGGCCATTGCTGCTATAAACATTGGGGTACAGATGGCCCTTTTTTTCACTACATCTGTATCTTTGGGGTAAATACCCAGTAGTGCAATTGCAGGTTCATATGTTAGCTGTATTTTTAATTTTTTAAGGAATCTCCATACTGTTATCCAAAGTGGCTGCACTAATTTGCATTCACACCAACAGTGAAAGAGTGTTCCCTTTTCTCCACATCCTGTGCAACAGATGTTATTTACTGTCTTGTTAATTTTGGCCATTCTAACGGGTGTGAGGTGGTATCTCAATGTGGCTTTGATTTGAATCTCCCTGATAGCTAATGAAGATGAACATTTTTTCATGTGTCTGTTAGTCATTTCTATGTCTTCTTTGGAGATGTGTCTGTTCATGTCTTCTGCCCAATTTTGATGTGGTTATCTGTTTTTTGAGTGTTGAGTTTGAGGAGTTCTTTTTTAAAAGAGTTTATTTATTTATTTATTTATTTATTTATTTAACAGAGAGAGAGAGAGAGAGATCATGAGGATGCAAGAGGCAGGCAGAGAGAGAGAGGGGGAAGTAGGCTCCTTGCTGAGCAGAGAGCCTGATGAAGGGCTCTATCCCAGGACCCCGAGACCACAACCTGAGCCGAAGGCAGAGGCTTTACCCACTGAGCCACCCAGGCTTCCCTGAGGAGTTCTTTATAGATCTTGGATATCAGCCCTTTGTCTGTAGTGTCATTTGTGAATATCTTCTCCCATTCTGTGGGTTTTGTTGACTGTTTCCTTTGCTGTATTGACTTCTTGTGGTTTACTTACTCTATCTTTGGCTAACTAATATGAGTTAGTCTCCTACTTCTCTCAAAATGTCCTTTCATTTTCAATAGTTGGTAGTTATGTTATGATGATATTTGACATACGTATATATGATAGTTATATACTTAATATATGCTTATTATAGATTTTACTTGTGTTATTATAAACTTCCCCTTTTATCTCCTTTAATGCCTTTCAATCTTTAAGTTACTCCATATTAATAGCACAATCCCTATTGTCTTGTTTTAGAATGTCTGTTTTTTCTTTCACTTTGTTTATGGATCATTTTTAAAAATTATTTTAAGTCTGATTAGCCAACTTATAATAGATCATTAGTTTCTGATGTAGATTGTTCTGTTTTAGGTGTTTTTGTTGAGTATAATATAGGCTAATATCTGTTATCCTTATCTGAGAGTAATTTTGGTAGATTTTTTCCTTTTGCATATTTTGATGGAATGTATTTTATGTTATTTTTATAACCAAATTTTTTGTTTTCTGTTATGAATGCTTTCTTTATATCTTCAGTTTTATAGGTCATCATTTATTATCAGTTTTGATGTTTTCTTTTCATTCATTTTTAAAGTTTAGTCTTTTTTTCTGGTGGAATCATTTATAACTTAAGATAATATACAGAAACTTACTTTTGTTGATTTGTCAACTGTAGAAAATACTTCTTGATCCACCTTCATTGAAAATGAGCCCATTAGGATGTTTATACTTCTTACTTTCCTTGCTGCTACCATCAAGTTTCTTATTTTTTTATTATGATGGTTACATTTAATAAGTGTTCACAGAATTAGTTATTTGCTTTTTGTGACTTTTTAAATTTTATGAATGTCTGAAGAATATTTTTGATTCTGAAATTTTAAAATTTTACCAGAATGTGAATCTGTCTCTTTTTCTCTCTGAAATATAGTATGCTTTTTTGATCTGTGGGATTAATTTTTTTTCAGTTCAAGAAGTCTTACATTATGTTTTCAATTTTTTTTTAATTCCCATTTGCTGAGTACTCAGCCCGAGGACAACAATTTTCCTTATCATAGCATATTTTTTAGTTCCTTGCACTACTGTCTTTTCTCTAATTTTGTTAATGATTGTGTATTTTTCTTGGTGTTCATTATGATTATTTCAAGCTCCTTACCTCTATGTCTTCAGCCATATATATTCTGTTTTCACATTTTGGTTTCTTTATTATTATTACTATGTTATGTTAGTCATTAGTTTTTTTTTTTTTAAGATTTTATTTATTTATTTTTCAGAGAGAGAGAGAGAGCGAGCACAGGCAGACAGAGCAGCAGGCAGAGGCAGAGGGAGAAGCAGAGGGAGAAGCATGCTCCCTGCAGAGCAAGGAGCCCAATGCGGGACTTGATCCCAGGACGCCGGGATCATGACCTGAGCTGAAGGCAGCCGCTTAACCAACTGAGCCACCCAGGCGTCCCTATGTTAGTCATTAGTTTTTGATGTAGTGTTCCATGATTCACTGTTTGCATATAACACCCAGTGCTCCATGCAATATGTTCCCTCCTTAATACTCATCTCTGGGCTAACTCATCCCCCCAACTCCCCTCCCCTCTGATACCCTCAGATTGTTTCCTGGAGCCCATAGTCTCTCATGGTTTTTCTCCCTCTCTGATTTTCCCTCCTTCAGTTTTCCCTTTCTTCCCTAATGTCCGCCATGCTATTCCTTATGTTCCACATATGAGTGAAACCATATAATTGTCTTTCTAATTTATCTCCTCTGTTATGAGGCTTTGGTTTTCAGTTTGCTTCATTAGCTCGAGAATATCCATTTTCATCACATTCAAGTTCTCTTTGATGTCTTGCCTGATTAAATTAATATTTAATGTAATTACCATTGTAGTTTGAAATGCTGATAGAATTTTTGTTTCAGTTTTTGTACCACATTTCTTCAATAATGGATTATTCATATCTTATTGTCATGTCTTTTTTCCCCTCTTTCTTTACCTTCTTACAACAAACAAACAAACAAAAACAAACAAAAAAACCTCCAGAGAACAAAAGCCTGAAAAACCGGTTTCCTCAGGGCTCAGCCCCTTGATGGGGGTAGGAGGACTCAACTCTAGCAAGACACCCTGAAAAAAACCATGCAGCACGCCCCTCCCCAGAAAGTCAGCCAAACAAAAAAACAAACAAAACAAGAAAACAAAACAACAGGACAACCACCACTACTTCATAGATACAAATTTTATTTTTAACTCATTACCACTATTCTGATTGTTCTCGTTTTCTTTAATATAATTTTTTAACCAATTTACCATCACAATGAGATGTTCAATACATCAAATTCCATAAAAATCTTTTAACCTGAACTTTTTTGATACATATGCCTGTGTTTTTCTTTTACTTTTCTATATTTTTTAATATTATATAGAGATAAGCTTCAATGTAATCCCCTTTCCCCAACCAATGCTACCCCCATATATAAACCAGTTTTAATCCCCCTTTATCTCAGAAAAGTTGAATCCTTTAACAAAGATATAAAGATACATCCAGGAAGAATCAAAATAACCTTCCTTGCCCACAATGAGAATTTATAACCACTCTACCATCATTTTCTTCTGTCAGTGTTTCTGTGTATTTTTTTTTGTTCTGGGAGTACACAAGTCATATATTTGGGGTTCATTTTGACAAGGCTCTTTTTTTTTTTCTCTTGTCATTTGCTTTTGTTGGTCATTTTGTTTGTCTGTTTTTGTTTGTATACTTCCTAAATCTTTGGGGCCGATTCGGGCTGGGTCTTCTTTTTTATATATATTTTTTCCTCTCTCTCTCTCTATCTCTCTCTATCTCTCTCGCTCTCTTTTTCTTTCTTTTTGGTGGGGACACCCGATTGGTCAGAAGCATTCCAGACTGCACCATGCCTGCACCATGCCTGCACCATGGTTGATACATTCAGCAACACATCTCTTCAGCCATCTCTTACCAAAATGACTAAGAGGAGGGATGCTCAACAGAGGAAAAATTCAGAGATGGGCCCTCTCCATCAGAGCTACTGGAATGTACATAAACAGTATGTCAGAAAGGCAATTCGGGCTAACAATTAACCAGGCAATAGCTAGGTGGGAGAAAGCTGCGGATGACAAAATGAAATTGATTACGGCAGAAGTGAAAGCCACCAGGGATGATGATAACAATGTTCTCAATGAGGTCGAGTCTAGTCTAAATTCTCTAACAGCTAGGGTAACTGAGGCAGAAGATAGAATTAGTGATCTGGAGGACAAACTGATTGAGAAAAAGGATCAAGAGGAAGGCTGGAACAAACAGCTTAGAAACCATGAAAACAGAATTAGGGAAATAAATGATGCCATGAAATGTTCCAACATCAGAATTATTGGAATCCCTGAGGCGGAGGAGAAAAAAAGAAGATTAGAGGATATAGTTGAACAAATTCTCCATGCAAATTTTCCCAATCTGGGAAATGGAACCAGAGTTCGTGTCCTAGAGGCAGAAACATTTTCCCCCAAGATCATAGAATCTAGAAAGACCCTGAGACACCTGGTAGTGACAATGATGAATCATAATTGTAGACAGGAGCTCTTGAAAGCAGCTGGGGTAAGAAATTCCTTACGTACAGAGGAAAGCCCATTAGAATAACGTCAGACCCGTCCACAGAAACCTGGCAAGCCAGAAAGGACTGGCAAGATGTATTCAGGGCACTAAATGAGAAGAACATGCAGCCAAGAATACATTATCCAGCAAGAATGATATTCAAAATGGATGGAGAGATAGTTTCCAAACCAGCAAGGTTTAAAAGCGTATGTGACCACCAAGCTGGCACTGCAGGAAATACTAAGGGGAGTTCTATAAAAGAGGAAAAACCCAAAAATATCATTAAACAGAAATATATGGAGACAATCTATTGAAACAAAGACTTCACAGGTAACATGATGTCAATAAAAACGTATCTCTCAATAATCACTCTCAATTTGAATGGCCTAAATGTGCCCATAAATTGGCATAGGGTTGAATATTGGATAAAAAGACAGGACCCATCCATATGTTGTCTACAAAAGTCCCATTTTGAACCAGACTAAAAGTGAAGGGATGGTGAAGCATCTTTCATGCCAAGGGGCCTCAAAAGAAGGCTAGGGTAGCAAATCTCGTATCAGATAAATTAGATTTTAAACTAACGACTGTAATCAGAGATACAGAAGGACACTACAAAGTTCTTAAAGGGACTACCCACCAAGATGATCTAATTTGTAAATATTTATGCCTCCAATATAGGAGCAGCCAATTACATAAGAAAACTGTTAATCAAGATAGAGTCATATTGATATGAATACATTAATAGTAGGAGATCTTAACACGCCACTCTCAGTAATAGACAGATCATCCAAGCAGAAAATCAAAAAAGAAATAAGAGCATTGAATGACACATTGGACCAGATGGACCTCATAGATATATACAGAACATTCCACCCTAAAACAACAGAATAATCGTTCTTCTCAAGTGCGCATGGAACCTTCTCCAGAATAGACCACATACTGGGTCACAAATCAGTGCTCAACTGAAACCAGAAGATTGAGCTTATTGCCTGCATATTCTCAGATCACAATGCTTTGAAACTGGAGCTCAACCACAAGGAAAAGTTTGGAAAGAATTCAAACACCTGGAAGCTAAAGACCACCTTCATTAAGAATGCTTGCATCAACCAGGAAATCAAAGAAGAACTTAAACAATTCATGGAAACCAATGAGAATGAAGACACTTCAGTCCAAAAACCTATGGGATACAGCAAAAGCGGTCCTAAGGGGGAAATACATAGCCATCCAAGCCTCCCTCAAAAAACTTGAAAAATCCAGAATACACCAGCTGTCTCTACACCTTAAGGAACGGGAGAATCAACAACAAATTAAGGCAAGTCCACACAAAGGAAGGGAAATAATCAAGATTCGGGCAGAGATCAATGAGATAGAAACTAGAGATACAGTAGAATGCATCAAGGAAACTAGAAGCTGATTTTTTGGAAGAATTAATAAGATTGATCAACCATTGGCTAAACAAATCCAAAAGAAAAGAGGGAAGGCCCAAATCAATAAAATTATGAATGAAAAGGGAGAGATCACAACTAACACCAAGGAAATAGAAACAATCGTCAGAAATTATTATCAACAGTAACATGCCAATAAGTTAAGCAACCTAGATGAAATGGATGCATTCTTGGAAAGCTATAAACTTCCAAAATTGAAGCAGGAAGAAGTTGACAACCTGAATAGACTGATATCTAGTAACGAGATTGAAGCAGTGATCGAAAACCTCCCAAAAAACAAGAGCCCAGGACCTGACAGATTCCCAGGGGAATTCTGCCAAACTTTCAAAGAAGAAATAACACCTATTCTCCTGAAGCTGTTTCAAAAAATTGAAGCAGAAGGAACACTTACAGACCCTTTTTATGAAGCCAGCATTACCCTGATCCCCAAACCAGGCAAAGACCCCACCAAAAAGGAGAATTTCAGACCAATATCCCTCATAAATATGGAGGCTAAGATTCTCAACAAGATCCTAGCAAACAAGATTCAATAGCACATTAAAAAGATTATCAACCATGACCAGGTGGAATTCATCCCTGAGTTGCAAGGATGGTTCAACATTGGCAAATCAATCAATGTGATAGAACAAATAAATAAGAGAAGAGATAAGAACCACATGGTCCTCTCAATGGATGCATAAAAAGCATTTGACAAAATCCAGCATCCGTTCCTGAATAAAACTCTTCAGAATAAAGGAATAGAGGGAACATTCCTGAACTTCATAAAATCTATCTATGAAAGACCCACACCAAATATCATCCTCAATGGGAAAAAGCTCACAGCCTTCCCAGTGAGATCAGGAACACGACAAGGATGCCCACTCTCACCACTCTTGTTCAACATGGTATTATAAGACCTAGCAACAGCAATCAGACAACAAAGAAAACTAAAAAGTATCATAATTAGCAATGAAGAAGTCAAACTCTCTCTCTTCGCAGATGACATGATACTTTATATAGAAAAGCCAAAAGACTCCACCCCCAAACTACTAGAACTCACAGAGCAATTCAGTAATGTGGCAGGATACAAAGTCAATGTACAGAAATCAGTGGCTTCTTATACACTAACAATGAAAATACAGAAAGGGAAATTAGAGAATTGATTCCATTTACTATAGCATCAAGAACCATAAGATACCTGGGAATAAACCTAACCAAAGAGGTCAAGGATCTGTACTCGAGGAACTACAGAACACTCATGAAAGAAATCAAAGAAGACACACAAAGGTGGAAGACCATTTTATGCTCATGGATCGAAGAATAACCATTGTTAAAATGAGTACACTGCCTAGAGCAATCTATACTTTTAGTGCCATTCCAATCAAAATTCCATGGGTATTTTTCAAAGAGCTGGAGCAAACAATACTAAAATTTGTATGGAATCAGAAGAGACCCCAAATTGCTAAGGAAATGTTGAAAAACAAAAATAAAACTGGCGGCATCACGTTGCCTAATCACAAGCTTTACTACAAAGCTGTGATCACCAAGACAGCATGGTACTGGCATAAAAACAGACACATAGACCAGTGGAACAGAGTAGAGAGCCCAGATATGGACCCTCAACTCTATGGTCAAATAATCTTCAACAAAGGAGGAAAAATATATACAGTGGAAAAAAGACAGGCTCTTCGATAAATGGTGCTGGGGATATTGGGCAGCTATATGTAGAAGAATAAAAATTGACCATTCTCTTACACCATACACAAAGATAAACTCAGAATGGATAAAAGACCTCAATGTGAGACAGGAATCCATCAGAATCCTAGAGGAGAACATAGGCAGTAACCTCTTCCATATCGGCCACAGCAACTTCTTTCAAGAAATGTCACCAAAGGCAAAGGAAACAAAAGCAAAAATGAACTTTTGGGACTTCATCAAGATCAAAAGCTTCTGCACAGCAAAGGAAACAGTCAACAAAACAAAGAGGCAACCCACGGAATGGGAGAAGGTATTTGCAAATGACAGTACAGACAAAAGGTTGATATCCAGGATCTATAAAGAACTTCTCAAACTCAACACACACAAAACAGTTAATCATATCAAAAAATGGGCATAATACATAAACAGACACTTCTCCAATGAAGGCATACAAATGGCTATCAGACACATGAAAAAATGTTCATCATCACTAGCCATCAGGGAGATTCAAATTAAAACCACATTGAGATACGACCTCACACCAGTTAGAATGGCCCAAATTAGCAAGACAGGAAACAACGTGTGTTGGAGTGGGTGTGGAGAAAGGGGAACCGTCTTCCACTGTTGGTGGGAATGCAAGTTGGTTCAGCCACTTTGGAGAACAGTGTGGGGATCCCTTAAGAAATTAAAAATAGAGCTTCCCTATGACCCTGCAATTGCACTACTGGGTATTTACCTCAAAGATACAGATGTGAAAAGAAGGGCCATCTGTACCTCAATGTTCATAGCAGCAATGGCCATGTTCGCCAAACTGTGGAAAGAACCAAGATGCCCTTCATCAATGGAAGAATGGATAAGGAAGATGTGGTCCATATACTCTATGGAGTATTATGCCTCAATCAGAAAGGATGAATTTCCAAGTTTTGTATCAACGTGGACAGGACTGGAAGAGATTAAGCTGAGTGAAATAAGTCAGGCAGAGAGAGTCAATTGTCATATGGTTTCGCTTATTTGTGGAGCATAAGAAATAACATGCAGGAGTAGGGGAGATGGGGAGGAGAAGGGATTGCAGGGAAATTGGAGGGGGAGATGAACCATGAGAGACTATGGACTCTGAAAAACAATCTGAGGGTTTTGAAGGGGCGGGGGGTGGGAGGTTGGGTGAGCCTGGTGTTGGGTATTATGGAGGGCATGTATTGCATGGAGCACTGGGTGTGGTGCATAAACAATGAATTCTAGTACACTGAAAAGACATTTAAAAAATTAAAAATTAAAAAAAAGTAAAACAAAACTGGAGGTATCACAATTTGAGACTTCAAATCATATTACATACCTATAGTTATGAAAACAGTACAGTATCAGAACAAAAACAGACACATAGATCAATAGAATAGAATAGAAAGCCCAGAAATAAATCCAGTTATGTGGTCAATTAACCTTTGACAAAGCAGGAAGGAATATATAATGGGAAAAAAGAAAATGTCTCTTCAACAAACTGTGTTAGAAAAACTGGATAGCTACATCCAAAGGATAAAACAGACCACTTTCTTCTATCATACACTGAAAAAAATTCAAAATGGATAAAGATCTAAATATGACATATGTAACCATTAAAATCCTAGGAGAGAACACAGGTAGTAACCTCTTTGTCCTCAGCTGTAGCAACTTCTTTCTTTTTTTTTTCTGTATTTTATTTATTTTTATTTATTCTTTTTAAATTTCTTTTCAGTGTAACAGTATTCATTGTTTTTGCACCACTTCCAGCGCTCCATGCAATACGTGTCCTCCCCAATATCCACCACCTGGCTCCCCCAATCTCCCACCCCCCTGCCCCTTCAAAACCCCTCAGGCTGTTTTTCAGTGTCCATAGTCTCTCATGTATGTCTCCTGAGGCAAAGGAAATAAAAGCAAAAATAAACTATTGGCTATGTCCTGATAAAAAGCTTCTGCATAACAAGAGAAACAAGCCACATAGTTAAAAGATAATCTACTGAATGGAATATGCATATGCAAATGGTCATTTGCAAATGACATATATGATAAAAGGTTAGTATCCTACATATATAAATGAGCTTTAAAACTCAACACCCAAAAAACACACAAATCCAATAAAATTGGGTAGAAAACATGAAGAGACATTTCTTCAAAGAAGATATACAGATCTCCAACAGACTCATTAAAGATGTTCAACATATGTTCAACTCATTATCAGGGAAATTAATATCAAAGCTACAATAAGAAATCATCTCACTCCTGTGCGATCAACTAATATCAATACTCAAGAAACAGCAAGTGTAAGGATGTGGAGAAAAAAAGGAATCCTCTTTTATTGTTCGTGGGAAAGAAAACTGATGCAGCCACTGTGGAAAAGAGTATGGAGTTTCTTCAAAAATTAAAAGTAGAGGGGCACCTCGGTGGCTCAGTGGGTTAAGCCTCTGCCTTCGCCTCATGTTTCAGGGTCCTGGGATCGAGCCCCACATTGGGTTCTCTCCTCAGCAGGGAGCCTGCTTCTCCTTCTGCCTGCCTCTCTGTCTACTTGTGATCTCTTTCTCTATCTCTGTGAAATAAATAAGTAAAAATATTTTAAAAATTAAAAAAAAAATAGAGCTGCCCTCTGGTCCAGGAATTCCACTACTGGGTATTTACCCAAAGAATATGACATCAGTAATTTGAAAGGATATTTACATCTCTATACTTATTGCAGCATCATTTACAATAGCTAAATTATGGAAACAGCCCAAATGTCCATAGATAGATGGATGGATAAAGAAGTGATTTTATATATAATATTCCATATACTGTGGAATATTATTCACCCATAAAAAGAATGAAATGTTGTCATTTGCAACAACATGGATGGAGCTAGAGAGTATAATGCTAAATGAAATAAGTCAATCAGAGAAAAACAAATACTATATGATCTCATTCATATGTTGAATTTAAGAAACAAAAAAAAAATAGCAAAGTAAAGAAAAAAAAGAGAGAGAGATAGACAAATCAAGAAACAGACTATTAATTATAGAGAACTGATGGTTACCAAAGGAAGGTAGGTGGGAGGATGGGTGAAATAGGTGAAAGGGATTAAGCATACCTTTATTTTGATGAGCACTGAGTAATATATAGAATTGTTGTATCACTATATTGTATACCTGATACAAACATAACACTGTATGTTAACTAATCTGGAATAAAAATTTAAAAAGTTAAAAATTAAAATGTAAAAATTATAAATAATTATAATCTAAAATTAAAAATAGATTTTTTCTTAGAAAACACTTTAATTTTTTTCATTTAATTTTATTTTTTCATGTTCCAAGATTCATTGTTTATGCTCCACACCCAGTGCTCCATGCAATATATGCCCTCCTTAATACCCATTACTAGACTCACCCATCCCCCCACCCCCCTCCTATCTAAAACTTTCAGTTTTTAACATATGGACAGAAATCAACTGGACCTAAAAGCCAGAAGCAATAAATTTTGGATGGACCAGAGATGCCTTAATGCACAAAGTGACATTTCATTCAGTCTTTCAACAAAGATTTATGGGGCATCTACCAAATGCCTAGCCTGCTTTGGAGGCCATTGACACAGCAGCAACTGTGACTGAAGCTCAATATGAGAAATAGCTGAGTACCAGAAAAGAAGCATTTACTTCCAGAACAGATGAAAGAAAGACATATCCAAGAGTCACTTGATTGCCAATGCAAGACACTCCTTCCCATGCACTTGAAAAGTCCAGCAAAGGGGACATTTGGCAGCAACTTGGAAAGAGACATGCACTGGAAAGAGAAAACAAACTGGTTTCAAATAAGCTCAAATGGGCTAAGTAATCATTGCTTCAGTCCCTGAAATGGAAAGGTGAGCCTGAAAGTACACTCTGTTCTAATGATCAGGTCATGTTTGAGCCACCTTCCAGATCCCAGCTGAGTTGGGATCTGAAATTGTGCAGTACATTTGGAACACAGCTAAAAACAGAGGTTACAATAGTATATTTCAAAATGGTGTGGTAAAATGCATAAATATAAATCCTCCTTGTATCCTTGAAATACCTCATTTTCTTTCAAAATCTTTAATACCTGGGAATATTTGCTCTATAGCACAATCACTATTATAAATCACAATACCAAATGTTCCAAATGGAGGCATTAGCTTGTGATGAAGCTGCTTCTCACATGGGCAACTCTACATAGCATGCTCTAAAGTGAGGAGCTTCATGAATTTATAGTAGAACAAGAAACTTAGCCTATAAAGTACTTTGCTTCAAAGTTTAAAATTATTGAAGTTAATATAATTAATAATATAAATCGGGGAATACTTTATTAGTCCTTTTAAACTGTATTTAATTAAGTTCTTGGTGTCTCTGGGTAGCAACAGGTAGAACAGCTAGTAATAAATACAAAAGTTGGAAAACACATCCCTGAACTTTAGTGAAAGTACTTAAACTATTCATAATAGACTGTCATCACAATCTAAGATGTTACATATTCTTTTGATATTGCACAGCTATCATGCCCAAAGGAGTGCACATACCAAACCAGTCAGCCTGATCCTTAGTTGTTCACCTGAGTGGAAACGTACAGGCTGCATTTAAAGGAAGACTTAGAACTGGCACCTTCATGAAAATTTACAGGCTTAGAAGAAGCTTTAACATGGACAGGACTGGAGGAGATTACGCTGAGTGAAAATAAGTCAAACAGAGAAAATCAAGTATGATGGTTTCACTTACTTGTGGAGCATAAGGAATAACATGGAGGACATTAGGAGAAGGAAAGGAAAAGTGAAGGGGGGGAAATTGGAGGGGGAGACAAAGCATGAGAGACTGGACTCTGATAAACAAACTGGGGGGGATGGGAGATGGGTGAGCCTGGTGGTGGGTATTAAGAAGGGCACGTATTGCATGGAGCGCTGGGTTTGGTGATTAAACAATGAATCTTAGAACACTGAAAAAAAGAACAAAGTGTAGGCCCACAGGAGCCTTATTTCAATATCTGCATGAGAAACAAATTAACCATGCTGTCAAAGTTAATGCTGGTTTCCAAAGAGTCTAAATTTAGTGCATCACATATTTTTACACGTGAGTGTAACTTTTTACTGCAGTTATTTATCTTTTTAATTTTTAATTTAAACCCCAGTTAACATATAGTGCAATATTAGTAACAAGTGTATGATATAGTGATTCAACACTTTTATACAACGTCTGGAGCTGATCACAACAAATGTACTTCTTTTTTAATTTAATTTATTTATTTGACAGAGAGGCAGCGAGAGAGGGAAAACAAGCAGGGGGAGTTGGAGAGGAAGAAGCAGGCTTCCTGCTGAGCAGGGAGCCTGATATGGGGCTAGATCCCATGACCCTGGGATCATGACCTGAGCCAAAGGCAGATGCTTAAGGACTAAACCACCCAGGCGCCCCACAACAAACTGCATGGAGCATTGGGTGTGATGCATAAACAATGAATTTTGGAACATGTAAAGAATAAAATTAAGATGTCAAATGCACTTCTTAATCTCCATAAGTTTGCTCCCTATAGTGGAGCAATTGTACCTGGGTGGTACAATCGGTTAAGCATCTGACTCTTTGTTTTGTTTCAGGTCTAATCTCAGGGTCAGAAAATCAATCCCACCTTGCCTCCATGCTCAGCATGGAGTTATTTCAGGTTTTTCTTTCCGGTTTTTCTCTCCCTCACTCTTCGTCCCTCCTCCCTTCTCCCTCTCTCTTTCTCTCTCTCAAATAAATAAATCAATCTTTAAAAGAAGAGTCTGTTTCTTGGTTTGCCCCTCTCCCTCTTTTTGCCCTTAGCTCATTTGTTTTGTTTCCTAAATTCCAAATATGAGTGAAGTCATATGATATTGGTCTTTCTCGAACTGACTTATTTCACTTACCATTAATACCCTTTAGCTCCACCCAGGATCTTGCAAATGACAAGATTTCATTCTTTATTATTATGGCTGAGTAATATTCAATTAATATATTCCACAAATCTATATCTATCCATATCATCTCTACATCTTTAGATATATCTATCTATATCTATATCTATGTATGGCATCTCCTTTATCCATTTATCAGTCGATGGTCACTTGGGCTGTTTCCATAATTTGGCTATTGTAGATAATGCTGCTATAAACATTGCAGTGCATGTGCCCCTTTGAATCACTACTTTTGTATCCTTTGGATAAATACCTACCTAATAGTGCAATTCCTGGGTCATAGGGTAGTTCTATTTTTAACTTTTTGAGGAACCTCCATACTGTTTTCCAGAGTGGCTGCACCAGTTTGCATTCCCACCAATAGTGCAAGAGGGTTCCCCTTTCTCCACCACTTCACTAAGACCTGTTGTTTTCCTGTGTTGTTGAATTTATCTATTCTGGCAGGTGTGAGTTGAAATCTCATTATAGTTTTGATTTACATTTCCCTGATGATGAGTGATATTGAATATCTTTTCATGTGTCTGTTGGCCATCTAGATATCTTCTTTGGAAAAATGTCTACTCATGTCTTCTGCCCATTTTTTAGTTGGATTATTTATTTTGGGAATATTGAGTTCTATAAGTTCTTCATATATTTTGGATTCTAGCCCTTTATCTGATATGTCATTTGCAAATATCTTCTCCCATTGCATAGTTTGCTTTTTAGTTTTGTTGATTGGTTCCTTTGCTATGTAGAAGCTTTTTATCTTTTTTTTTTTGCACTTCTGTTTTTAAGTTTTATATTATGTTAGTTACCATACAGTACATCATCAGTTTTTGAAGTAGTATTCCATGATTCATTTTTTGCATATAACACACAATGTTCCATGCATTCCATGTTTCCTTTCTTAATACCCATCACTCAGCTAACCCATCCCTTCCCATCCCCCTACCCTCTAAAAACCTCAGTTTGTTTCCCAGAATCCATAGTCTCTCATGGTTCATCTCCTTCTCTGATTCCCCCCTTTGTTTTTCCCTTCCTTCTAATGTCTTACATGCTCTTCATTACTTTCCACATATAAGTGAAACTATATGATAATTGGCTTTCTCTGCTTGACTTATTTCACTCAGCATAATCTCCTCCAGTCCCATCCATGTTGATACAAAAGTTGGGTATTCATCCTTTATGATGGCTAAGTAATATTCCATTGTATATATGGACCATATCTTCTTTATCCATTCGTCTGTTGAAGGGCATCTTGGCTCTTTCCACAGTTTGGAGATTGTGGTCATTGCAGATATGAACATTGGGGTACAGATGGCCCTTCTTTTCACTACATCTGTATCCTTGGCATAAAAGCCCAGTAGTGCAATTTCTGGGTCATAGAGGAGCTCTATTTTTAATTTTTTGATGAATCTCCACACTGTTTTCCAAAGTGGCTGCACCAGCTTGCATTCCTACCAACAGTGTAGGAGGGTTAGGGTTCCCTTTTCCCCACATCCTCTCCAACACTTGTTGTTTACTGTCTTATTAATTTTGGCCATTCTAACTGGTGTAAGGTGGTATCTCAATGTGGTTTTGATTTGAATTTCCCTGATGGCTAACAGCGATGAACATTTTTTCATGTGCCATTTGTATATCTCCTTTGGAGAAGTGTCTGTTCATGTCTTTTGCCCCCCCCCCCCTTTGACGTGATTATCTGTTTTTTGATTGTTGAGTTTGAGGAATTCTTTTTTTTTAAAGATTTTATTTATTTATTTGACAGACAGAGACAAATACACAGAGAGGCAGGCAGAGAGAGGAGGAAGCAGGCTCCTCGCTGAGCAGAGAGCCCAATGTGGGGCTCGATCCCAGGACCTTGGGATCATGACCTGAGCTGAAGGCAGAGGCTTTAACGTACCGAGCCACCCAGGTGCCCCTTAGGAATTCTTTATAGGTCTTGGACATCAGCCCTTTCCAAACTGCTGGAACAAACAATCCTAAATTTTGTATGGAACCAGAAAAGACCCCAAATCACCAAGTAAATGTTGGAAAAGAAAAACAAAACTGCTGACATCATGTTGCCTGATTTCAAGGTATATTACAAAGCTGTGATCCCCAAGACAGCATGGTGTTGATGCAAAAATAGACACATAGACCAATGGAACAGAATAGAGAGCCCAGATAGAGACCCTCAGCTCTATGGTCAGATAATGTTCGACAAAGCAGGAAAAAATATCCAATGGGAAAAACACAGTCTCTTCAATAAATGGTTCTGGGGAAATTGGACAGCTATACACAGAAGAATGAATCTCAACCATTCTCTTAAAACATACACAAAGAGAAACTCTAAATGGATGAAAGACCTCAATGTGAAACAGGCATCATCAAAATCCTAAAGGAGAACAAAAGCAAAAATAAACTACTGGAACTTCATCAAGATAAAAATCTTCCATTTTGTCATTTGCAAATATCTTCTCCCATTCCGTGGGTTGCCTCTTTTTTTTTTTTTTGATGACTCATTGCTTTGTTAGGTAGAAGCTTTTTATCTTGATGAATTTCCAATAGTTTATTTTTGCTTTTGTTTCCCTTGCCTCAGGAGATATTCTAGAAAGAAGTTGCTACAGCTGATATCAAAGACGTAACTGCCTCCAGTATGTTTATGGTTTCATGTCTCACATTTAGGTCTTTAATCTGTTTTGAATTTGTTTTTGTGTATGGTATAAGAAAGTGTTCCAGTTTCATTGTTTGCATGTTGCTCTCATTTTCCCAGAACTCTTTGTTGAAGACACTGTCTTTTATCCCATAGGATATTCCTTCCTGCTCTATCAAAGATTAATTGAGCATATAGTTGTGGGTTCATTTCTTGGTTTTCTATTCTATTGCATTGATATATGTGTTGATGTTTATGCCACTACCAAACTTTTCTGAACACCATAGCTTTGTTATATTACCTGATGTCTGGAATTGTGAAGCCTACTGTGTATGATTTTTATTTTCTTTTTCAAGGTTGATTTGACTATTTGGGATTTTTGTGCTTCCACACAAATTTTAAGAGTTGTTTTTTTTTTTCAAGTCTGACAAATGTTATTATTTTGATAGGGATTACATCAAATGTGTAGATTGCTTTGGTTGTAATGACACTCTAACAATGTTTGTTCTTCCAATCCATCCTTAAATATATTTTTCAAAAATGAAACTACGATAAAATATCTGTGGATTTTCTGAAGCATTTCCATTAGGTCAGTTAATTGTTGCCTATAAGTAAGAAAAGTAATCAGGAATTACCTAATTTCCTTAAGATCAGTTTTTCTTTAGCTGTGGTTTTTAACCTACTAAGAAGTTGTGAAATTAATTTATTTGTTGGATTGGTACTAGCAGTTTAATGTATATATATATATATATATATATATATATATATATATACATTCAATTTATACACATAATGTACATATGAATGTGCATGTACTTATTTTATATTTATAATGTACATATATTAAATTTATCTATCTGTAGATTCAATTTACTTCATACACACACACACAAATACACATGACATCAGAGTGTATCATATTGGTCCTTAATAATGATTGTTTTCAGGAAAGTTTGGTCTTTGTCTTGCACACACATATATAAACATGCACACATGTATGAATGTATCAAATAGTGATGCACATATTCAGAAAAATTTCCAAAATATTACCCAGACAGCCTTTCTTCTGTACATCAGAAGACCCTCATTTGTTTCTCAAGTCTAAATCCTCTGGGTAGCATCCAATACCCATTTTTATTTGGTCCCTCTCTACCAAAGTTATCTCAGTCTCTTTAGAATCTGACTGGGTTCCTTATTCTTGGCCTTCTCACCACACCCCACCACACAAAAAATATCATAATAATTTCTGTCTTTAAATTCATTTTTGACCATACATTTCTAACTATTGACAACCACATTTCTCCCCTCTCTTTTTGATTTGGCCGTGATAGTTATCTTTCATGCTAGGCAGCTTAGTATTTAATAAAGAATGAGGAGTAAAAGCTGGAAGAGACCTGTAAGTCTATTTGGTTTAACTCTCTGGCAAGGGCAAGGTAGTTCAGAAAAATCTGCATCCAAATCACTTGGGAAGTGTATTCTACATGCACATTCTTGGTCTTAAGGCCATGTCCTTGATCAGAATTTCTAAGATGGGGCCCAAGAACCTGCCTCATTCTATGGGACGCTCTTATGTCCAATCAAGATTGGAAACTATGGGTCTAATTAGACCTGCCACCCACCCCAGGGACTCTTGATTTCCTTGTTTTTCTAGGAAAATCCCAGAGTCATTGCAATAATTTGTGTTTCCTCCCCCTTTGCTGGCACTGCCCAGCTAAACAGTAAGAGATTCCCATCTTGCTGATTTGTGGAGACTTAGAGAAGAATTTTGCCACCAGATAAGAACCAAACTGAGAAAATGATGACATATTCCCAGCACCACAGGAATCTAAACATCACACTCTACTAGAACTTTGTGCTTATTCCTCTAGAGTGATCAGAGTAACCTCCATCTACTGCTCTGTGTCATGAAGTTCACAATTACCGTCTCAATGATCACTAGAGCATGGGCCCATAATCCCAGCTCTGTATTCACATCTCAACAGGCTAACTACTCTGAGCCTGAGTTTCCCTATCTAGAAAAGAAGGGTACAAATTATACTGACTTTGCAGGGTTGATATAAAATTAAATAAAGCAATGGACAGAAAGTTGGCTGACATATAGGAGATAATTGATAAATGATACCTACTCTTATTATTCACAATGTCTCTCTGGTTCCAAATGGCTTTCAACTGTTATTTTATCATCCAGGTTCAGGCAGACAATTTTTTTCAGAAAAGTTTTTAAAGTAGGCTCCATGCCCAATGTGGAGCCCAATGCAGGGCTTGAACTAACAACTCTGAGATCCAGACCTGAGCTGATATCAAGATTCAGACACTCAGCCAACTGTGCCACCCAGACACCCCATTATGCAGACAATTCTAAGGTCTTTTGACTCTCTATATGATTCTGTGAAGGTTGAGTGTATTCAACCTCTTTATTTCCAGTCCTTAGACAGCAACAAAATATGATAACTCAGAGAAGTTTGGAGATAAAGCTGTAGAAATAACCAGAAGCTGATCATCAGGGGTTCCTGGTCTTTCTTGCATAGGAACACATCTGAAATAGTGGAATGATGGAACAGACTTGAGAAACAATTTGGGGAACTGAAGCCTAGATTAAGAGATCTGGGGGAGACTTTCCAAAGCCCTGTTCAAAGTTATTTCCAGGGACAGAAGTGCACTATGAACTGGAGGCTGGGAAATTAAATAGGCAAGGACTGCAGGAGGACAGGGTGGCCCTTTGAAGACGTTTGACCTGTGGGACCAGTGACCTGGCATGAGGTAGAGGAGAAAGTCTTGCTTAGAGTCCTAAGGGGCCACAATGTTCACTTGCTCTCAGTGTGTGCAGGATAGAGGGAAATGGTAGGGCTGGACATAGGTACCAGATCAGGGAAAAGTACAGGGACTTGGACATGAGGGTCACATAACCCAAATGCCTGGGTCATCAGAGCATGGGCATTTGGAAGACCACAGAGTAGTGACTTTGAAACATAATAGAAGAACCTCTGGGGATTTGGGCAGAATGTGATGAGAGGGAAGGACACTTCTTTATTACACACACACACACACACACACACACACACACACACACACAAACACAGGCACCAGAAGAGCAGAAGAGCTCAATATTTGCTTTAAATACTGGGGTTCTGTGTGAGATTTTGTCTGAAGAAAGGATGAGTTACCCAGATTTATTTATTTATTTATTAAAATATTTTATTTATTTATTTGACAGACAGAGATCACAAGCAGGCAGAGAGGCAGGCAGAGAGAGAGAGAGAGGAGGAGGAAGCAGTTCCCCCCTGAGCAGAGCGCCCAATGTGGGGCTCAATCCCAGGACCATGAGACCATGACCTGAGCCAAAGGCAGAGGCTTTAACCCACTGAGCCACCCAGGCGCCCTGAGTTACCCAGATTTAAAGTGAAGATGTTAAAAGGGCTTTCACCATGGTCCAGACTGGGGCCTCAAATGGGGAGGGATTTGAAAAAGTTTCTATGGGTGCAAAATCCAGTGCAGGAGGTGAACCATGAGATATTGTGGACTTTGAGGACCAAACTGAGGGTTTTAGAGGAGAGGGAGGTGAGGGGGATGGGTGAGCCTGGTGGTGGGTACTAAGAAGGGCACTTATAGCATGGAGCACTGGGTGTGGTACATAAATAATGAATCTTGGAACACTGGAAAAAAAAAAGAGCCAGGATCAGCTTGCCTGACTACCTGTCTGGTGTTCTCAGCCCTCCTCAATGCTGGCTTCAGTAAGTATTAATCAATCAACCTTCAACAGACTATTTTCCAAAGTGGGATTAGAATTACTTAGGAATATTTATTAAAGATGCACATCCACAGGACCTATCCAAGACCTCCTGAATTGGATCCTGAGGCTAAAAACCCAAGAGTCTGGATTTATATCTAGTTTTCCAGGTGAAACTGGTGCACCACACCCTCAAGTTTGAGAACCATCATTATATTTATAGTGGAAATCTGGTTCCATAGTAATACTAAGGTAGCTTCTCTTTGTACAGCTCTGCTGACAAGAAAATTACTACTTCTTGAAGTAGCCCACTCTTTCCAGGGACATTATTGACTGGATGAAAGTTATTTCTTATTATAAAATAAAGTATCTTCTTGCTCTGAAGAGGCTAACTGGGTCTCTTAGACTTGGTCTGCTTCTTTTGCCCTGTGAGAGTCCTTCCAAGGTCCAAGTCCCTGTTGTTCTGAATCTTCTCCAGGCAGAACACCCCCATCTTTTTCAGCTGCCCATTATGGGACTTCAACTAAAGGTTTCTCTCCAACCTCCTCACTACCCTCTGGACACATTTTAATGTATCTGCAGCACTATTATTAAAAATATTAATATTATTAATACTCAAGGGCCCAAGCTTGGCATGTGTACTAAGTGAGGGTCTGTTCCTTAGAGAAAGACACTGAATGCCATCTGAAACTGAGATGCTTATCACAGCCTAGGTTATATATGCTGCCCTGCCTCTGTATGGTCAAACATGTACTTACACAGGGATTTAATATTTTTCTACTAAATGTCACTTTGCTTCAACCTGAACAAACAAATGTGCAGTTATTTAAAATCATAATTAACTATCATATCCAGCTTGATACCATCCATTAATTAGAACAACAAATATCTTTCTCTTTGTGTGTGGTGTAAGATAATGGTCTTCATTCCTCTATATGCAACAGTCCAATTTCCCCAGCACCATTTTTGAAAAGACTGTCTTTTCTCCACTGCATATTTTTTCCTGCTTTGATGAGGATTATTTGACCACAGAATTGACGGTCCATAACTGGACTCTTTACTCTGTTCCATTGGTCTATGTGTCTGCTTTTGTGCCAGTACCATGTTGTCTTAGTGATCACAACTTTGTAATAAAGCAGACAACATGATGCCCCCAGATCTGTTTTTCTTCTTCAACATTTCCTTAGTGATTTGGGGTCTTTTCTATTTCCAAACTCAATGATGAAAGACCAATGGATGAAAGACCTCAATGTGAGACAGGAATCCATTAAAACCATGGTAACCTCTTCGATATTGGCCACAGTAACTTCTTTTGAGACACATCTCCAAAGGCAAAGGAAACAAAAGGGAAATTGAACTTTGGGGACTTCATCAAGATCAAAAGCTTCTGCACCGCAAAGGAAACAGTCAACAAAACAAAGAGGTAACCCAAGGAATGGGAGAAGACATTTGCTGATGACACTACAGACAAAGGGGTGATATTCAGGATCTATAAAGAACTTCTCAAACTCAATATCCAAAAAAAACAGATAATCATGTCAAAAATGGGCAGAAAACATGAACAGACATTTCTCCAAAGAAGACATACAAATGGCTAGTAGACACAGGAAAAAACATTCATCATCATTGGCCATCAGGGAAATTCAAAGCTAAACAACATTGAGATACCACCTTACACCAGTTAGAATAGCCAAAATTAACAGGGCAGGAAACAACAAATGTTGGAGAGGATGTGGAGAAAGGGGAATCCTCTTACACTGTTTGTGGGAATGCAAGTTGGTGCAACCACTTTGGAGAAGAGTGTGAAGATTCCTTAAGAAATTAAAAATAGGGGAGACAAGATGGCGGGGAAGTAGGAGGAGGCTCCTTTTCAACCTGTAGCCTAAAGTGAGCTGATTACCTACCAAAGAACTCCCATCACCCATGAAATCAGCCTGAGATCAGAATTATACATGTCTGGATCTCTACCGGGGCAGAAGACGCCAGTGGGCAGGTAAAGCGGAGTGGGAACATCGGACTAATATCAGAAGATAAACAAAAGGGGGAAGGAGCCACCAGAGGTGACCCATTGGAAAGTGATACCCCAATACAAGAGTGTCCTGCATCTGGGGACCAGCATTAACTTGGAGTCTGGTTGAAAGCACTCAAAAAGAGCAAAGGATCGCTGGTGGAAATTGAGGGAATCAGGGCAGTTAGGGACAGGGGCTAAGTCCCCGGACTCGGGACAGCTAACCTGGCGCTGAGCCAGAGAGAGGACAGTGAAGAAACCAGGTCTTGGTCCCTGAGCTGCCAGTGAGCCTGAGAATGCCTGGGGTCCCGTGAGGGGCTGGGAGCATCGCCAGCTGGCAGAAACACAGCCTTTTTGCACTTTTCCACGTGAGTGCTGTGCCATGCTATCAGAGCCTGAGACTCGCGCCCCACACTCTCCCCTGAGAGGTGCGCACAGGCACCAGCCCGGCGCTTTCAGACCCGGAAAGACCAGGCACTCCCAGCCCAGGCCAGCAGGAAAATCTCAGTGTGCTACCCCTGCTTGGAACCTCTCTGGCGGTCCGGAGCTGCCCAGACAGCCGCTGCTATTCCTGTGTCCCCAGGGACCGTGACTTGGAACTTGCTCTGCCAGCAGCCAAGGGGGAACCTATGTGCTCTGCAGCACCCAGAGGGGAGCAGACTGAGGCCTCTCTCTGAGAGGGAGGTCTGGGTGCAGTTTGCTTTCCTCTAAACCTCCAAAAACCATCAGGAGCTGCCAAGGGGAGAGAAAACAAATGAACAAACATAAAAACCTCCAGAGAACAAAAGCCTGAAAAACCGGTTTCCTCAGAGCCCACCCCCTTGGGGGGGAGGGAGGACTTAACTCAAGGAACATTGCCTGAAAATCCACTTGGCAGGCCCCTTCCCCAGAAAACCAACCAGGGGGAAAAAAAAGAAAAAAAAGAAAAAAATACAACAAAAGAACAACGACTACTACTTCATAGATACAACTTTTATTTTTAATTCATTCCCACTAACCTGGATCATTCTTTTTTTATATGTAGACAATTTTTAACCTATTTACCATCACAGTAAGATGTCCAGTACATCAAATTTCATAATAACCTTTTAAACTGAACTTTTTGTTACATATACCTGTGTTTTTCTTTTGCTTTTCTATTTTTTAATCTTTTTTAAATTTTAGCTTAGTTTAGTTTAGTTTATTCCTTTTCTGTATTTTTATTTTTTAATATTCATAAAAAGTTAAACTTCGGGCACCTGGGTGGCTCAGTGGTTTAAGCCTCTGCCTTCGGCTCAGGTCATGATCTCAGGGCCCTGGGATCAGGTCCCACATCGGGCTCTCTGCTCAGCAGGGAGCCTGCTTCTCCCCCCTCTCTCTCTGCCTGCGTCTCTGCCTGCTTGTGGTCTCTCTCTCTTCAAAAAAAAATAAATAAAATCTTAAAAAAAAGTTAAACTTCAAGGTAATCCCCTTTCCCCAATCAATGATACCCCTATAGGTAAACCAAATTTTTAAAGATTTTATTTATTTGACAGACAGAGATCACAAGTAGTGGATGTAGTGAAAAGAAGGGCCATCTGTACCCCAATGTTTATAGCAGCAATGGCCATGGTCGCCAAACTGTGGAAAGAACCAAGATGCCCTTCAACTGATGAATGGATAAGGAAGATGTATTCCATTTACACTATGGAGTATTATGCCTCCATCAGAAAGGATGAATACCAGACTTTTGTAGCAACATGGACGGGACTGGAAGAGATTATGCTGAGTGAAATAAGTCAAGCAGAGAGAGTCAATTATCATATGGTTTCACTTATTTGTGGAGCATAACAAGTAGCATGGAGAACATGGGGAGATGGAGAGTAGAAGGGAGTTGAGGGAAATTGGAAGGGGAGGTGAACCATGAGAGACTATGGACTCTGAAAAACAACCTGAGGGGTTTTGAAGGGGTGGAGGGTGGAAGGTTAGGGGAGCCTGGTGGTGGGTTTTAGGGAGGGCACGTATTGCATGGAGCACTGGGTGTGGTGCAAAAACAATGAATGCTGTTACGCTGAAAAGAAATAAAAATAAATTAATTATTTTTTTAAAAAAGAAAGAAATTAAAAATAGAGTTACCCTATGACCTGGCAATTGCACCACTGGGTATTTACCCCCAAGATACAGATGTAGTGAAAAGAAGGGCCATATGTACTCTGATGTTCATAGCAGCAATGTCCACAATCGCCAAACTGGAAAGAACCAAGATGCCCTTCAACAGATGAATGGATAAAGGAGATGTGGCCCATATACACAATAGAATATTACTCAGCGACCAGAAAGGATGAATACCAAACCTTTGCATCAGCATAGCTGGGACTGGAGGAGATTATGTTGAGTGAAATAAGTCAAGCAGAGAAAGTCAATTATCATATGGTTTCCTACTTGTGGAACACAAGGAATAACATGGAGAACATTATGAGAAGGAAAGCAAAAGTGATTTGTGGGAAACTGGAGGGTGAGACAAACCTTAAGAGGCTGTGGAGTCTGAGAACCAGACAGGGTTTTAGAGGGGAGGGGGTTGGGGAGATGTGTGAACCTGATAGTGGGTATTAAGGAGGGCATGTATTCCTTGGAGCACTGGGTGTTGTACATAAACAGTGAATCTTGGAACACAGCATCAAAAACTAATGATGTATTTTTTAGTGACTAACGTAACACAATTAGAAAAAAAGAAAAAACAGTGTCTTTAAGTTGCTGATACAAATATAAAATTAAGGTAGAGCCAAAGGTAGAACACTTTGGCACTCTGATACAGACTTCCACATTAATTATCTGCCATGGAAATCAGTTATTCAATCACAAACTCACCCAAAGTCCACGAAGATGTCACAACTTTGAATAACTTGATTTCAATAAGGCATTAGTCAACATCTGACTGCATGCTGTCTATTAATCTTCTCAAGGGATAACATAATATTAATACTGTATATTTTATAAATATAATAGGAAATTTTATTTGCATTATTGACATAGGTTTCTGAAAGTGGAAAATTTTGTCTGAATTGTGACTTTTTCCCAGGAAAATATTGTATTTTACCTTTCCTAAATATTTATTTTGGAGAGGTATATAGTTCTTCATGCTTCCACACATGCATCAATTATTGTACCCATCACCACAACCAGGATAAAGCACAGTTTTAATGACTGAAGATTATGCCCTTACACAATTCATGATAGTTGCACTCTCCCTCCACCAGTCCCTGGCAACCACTGATCTGTTCCCTGTTCCTATGGTTTTACTTTTACTAAAACATCATGTAAGTGGGGTAATATAATAAGTAACCTTTTTTATTCAAGTATAATTAACGTACAGATTTATATTATTTTCAGATGTATGATATGATTCATCAAATACATTACTCAGTGTTCATCACAGTAAGTGTACTCTTAATCCCCTTCACTTAATTCATCTATCTGCCTTTGAATCTGGCTTCTTTTACTTAGTATAGTATATTTGTAAACTCATCTGTGTTGTCACATGTATCAATAGTTGGGTTTTTTTTTTTAATTCCTGGGAGGTATGCCATGATAAAGATGTATCACACATTTTTTTATTCCTCCAACTATTGATGGACATTTGGCTCACTCCCAGCTTTCATTGATTTTTAATAGACCTATTATAAACACCCATACAGAGATTTTTGGGTGAATATAAGTTTTTAATTCTCTAAATTAAATACCTACAAGTAAGTCATATGTTAAGTATATTTTTAACTTTTTAAGAAACTACCAAACTGTCTTCCAAAGTGGTTATACTATTTTAAATTCCTACTGCATTACTTGGGTTTGGTGAATCAGTTTTGGGTTTGTTTTATCTTCTTTACTGGTTAGAATCCAGGAGCTTCATCTTTATATGTCTCACAACATCTAGGTTAAGACCAGACATGAAGCAAGTTATTTTTGGGTATCTTTTATGGCTATGTGGGTGTTTTTTCCACCTTTCATACATGCCATTTTAAAATTCATTCTGCTTAATATATTCCTTGTCACTTGTAGAATAAAAGCCAAATGCTTTAGGGTCATATTCAAAGGATTCCAGAAGCTTGTCCTTGCATTTCTTTCACAGCCTCATCACCACATATCATCATAGCCCATATTCCAGCAACACAGGAAAACTTCCGTCTATTCCCTCTACCTGTAATGGGCCCCCATTTTATACTAATTCTACTATGAATAGTGGCAATTGCATTTACTAAGTATCTTTTACAGGCCAGTCTGTTGTGCTTTATATCATAGTTAACCCTTGTGATGCTTTATATCAACTTCACTTTACAATGAAATGAGGATTCAGAAAACAAAGTAACTTGCCCAAAGTCATTCAACTCGTAAGTTCTAGAGCTCAAAATCAAACAAAGAAAACAAGAGAGAGCCTCAAATCCTTACTCTGGCATTCAAGAATGTTCATAATCTTCTTCTGGACTTTGTTGAAAGGTAATGTGGAGGTTGTGAGGTTGTGAGATTTTCTCTCATTACAAACTTACGTGTTCAAACCCTGGCTGGCTCTGTTGCTTAATGGCTATGGGCTTTTGAGCAAGTTACTTAATATTCCTAGTCTTCGGTTTTTTATCTGTAAGATGTGGGTGATGAGATTATTAAACTCATAGAGTTTTTGTGAAGATCAAATAAACTAATACATATTAAACTCTCAGCACTCTGCCTAGCCTATAGTAAGTGATCCACAAATACTATCAGTATTACTTTCTGTCCTTTTCTTGCTAGCATCACTACACACTGTATTCTGCATTGTCCTGACTGTGCACTTATCCATGCTGTTCCTTGCACCTCATCTGTATATAAAATCCAATTCATTTTCCCTGGCTCAGTCCAAATGCTACTTCCTCTGTATATCCTTCCAGATCCCCATAGTTAGAATATTGCCCACCCCACTCAGCACTCTCAGAGTAATTTATTTGAACCTGTTTATTAGTTTCTGCCTTTGATTACTGTATGTGTGTCTCTTCCATTCCTCCTTATTTTCAAGGATGGAATATTATTTTTTAATTGTCACTGACAGTGTGCAGCACAATATATGGCAAAGTTCTTTAAGTGCAGTAAATTGCTCTTGTACTGTATTCATTTTTTTCTTGTTATGTTTAGCAATATGACCATCAGCTTGGAAAAAGCTGATGGAAGCTTCACTCTGAAGTTAAGACAGCTGTGGCTTTAGTATCCTCTTTGCAGCTACTTTCATTTTGTATTAATATTTTCCATGTGGGCATCTCTTAACCAAAGGTGGGGTTGGCTAGAATAGACCAGGCTCAGGAAAACCACCTTATAGTAAGCAGTTGTTGTTCAGTATGGGGTCTACTTTTCTAGGGGAGATGAGAGTGAGAGAGCATCAGACACTGATTCTGATGACACCAGTTACCCCCAAGTAATTGCATGGAGTTGGAGCTTTCCATAATTTTAGCATCTGGAGTAGCTTCCAAGTTGGACCTATTTGGTTTCACCCAGGCCCAAAACAACACTTATACTTATCTTATATATATGTTTTGGTCAACAGTGTTCTTTTAATGATTTAAAGCCTACAAACATATAAAAGATATAAGATATACTTATATCTTATACTTAATAATGCTCCAGTACAAGTAATGTTCAGCTTTCTGCCTCTTGTGAGGATGCAGACAGGGGTATCCCAGAATGACCGAGCCTCTGATATCTCTTTGAGGGGGTGGGTTGGGAGAGTTAGTGGGTAGACAGAACTGGGAATGGAAAGACAGAACTGGGAATTTGGACTAACAAGAGAACTTGTAATTATTTATCCCCAAAATATTGGGGGTGAGGTCAGCAGGAAAACTATTATTTCCTGAGTGAATACATCCATTTGTTCCTCTATCTCTATGGGGAAAAAACAAAAACAAACAAAACAAAACAACAACAACAAAACAATCTCTCAGCTTTAGACTCATGTAAGTATATTGACCTTTACACATTTCCTTTGCTATCACCTACTAATTTCCGGGTCGATCCTCATCATTTGTTGTACACATTGGAATGTCCCTGTTTTCTTCCCTGCCATCACCCTGGATGACTTCAGAGTTCTGAAAGAAGTTCCAGATAATATCTGGGCTCTGAGGTCCTTTAACTTACTCATCTGTGCTATTTTTGCCCTCCATCTTTTTTTTAGCTACCCTGGCTATTGTCATCAGTGAAAACTGCTCCACTCTTGAAATATTAAATTGAAATATCCAGTTGCTACCACACATCCTTCAAGTGTTCCTTTCATTTACTCCCAGACAACTCCTCTGTATTCTGCCTATCTAAGCAGGTCCCTATTACTGTACGATCTTGCTTATAATGTCTCCAAAAGAAGGATCTAGGTCCTTAGTCCTTTCCATATTCTATTCCCACCTTACAATTTTAAGCTACTCTAGACGGAGCTCATATTACAGATGATATTCTTCTTCATCCTAAGAAAGTATACATAGATCAAACCACCAAGGTCATGCCCTGTCAGCCATAGCTCTCTGTAGTGTTGCTTACCTTAAAATTAACCAATGATTAGGTTAACCAGAGCCCCAGCCTCTCAGGACTAAGGATAGAGTATGTGAGTATAACAATAGTCTTGCTAGGATATTGTGTGTAGCAGAGTATATAATTATAAGCATTGTGGGAGAATCTTTTTTGGAGGCATTGGGCCTCTAAGCTTATATTATTTTTAAGTGAGACTTTTTTTTTTTTTTTTGGTCAACAGTGTTCTTTTAATGATTTAAAGCCTACAAACAAATGAAAAACAAACAAAAACAAATTGATTATAATGCATCAGTATGATTGGGGTCCCAATACTACATTTCAAATGTTAATAGTGACTTTTATCAATGTAATTGAAAAGGACTGGTGAATTACTAGTGCCTGGTAAACCTAGATCCTGAATACATGGAAGGTCTTGATAAAAGCTGTGACTATACCCAAGATCTTCTATTAAGAGCAGTCTGCAATAGCAGGACATATTGTTATCATTCCTGCTAGAACCTTCCATTGGAATTATTTTCTATGATCAGAGAAGACAGACCCACTTTCCTTTTCTATAGTCTGCCCAAAAAGAAGAAGCTCTAATTCTTTTTTAAAAAGATTTTATTTTATTTATTTGACAGACAGAGATCACAAGCAGGCAGAGAGGCAGTCAGAAAGAGAGGGGGAAGCAGGCTCCCTGCTAAGCAGAGAGCCTGATGCGGGGCTGATCCCAGGACCTTGGGATCATGACCTGAGCCAAAAGCAGAGACTTTAACCGACTGAGCCACCCAGGCACCCCAGAAGCTCTAATTCTCTTATTCCCTGTGGTCTAGACAAAAGTTTACTCTAAAACTTGATTTTTTTTAATGCACTTCTGAAGTCTGTGCTTCTTCTGTAAAGGCCCACTCATTTAGAAGGGGAAAAACTACTCTTAGCTCTACCTTTGGAACCAGAATATTGGTCATAATCAGGTAAGGACTGATGTGGGAGAAGCAGGGTTCAGAGAACAAGTAGATCTGAGTCACATGAGAAGGCTCCTAGACCACTACTGGGATGTATAAGAGGGGTCTGAGAGACCATTCCACAGCCAGAGTCAATAGATTTCTCTAAAATACCATAATGGATTCAGGAGAAATCACAGTAGCATTAGCATACTTGGGTTTCATGTTCTTTTTTTTTTTTTAACATTTTACCAGAATGTTTGTTGCAGTTTTATACATATTGCCTTTTAGTTTTGTTGATTTTTTCCTTTATTGTGCAGTAGGTTTTGATCTTTTTTTTGCACTTCTTTTTTTTAAATTTTTATATTATGTTAGTCACCATACAGTGCATCATTAGTTTTTGATGTGGTGTTCCATGATTCATTGTTTGCATATAACACCCAGTGCTCCATGCAATACATGCCCTCCTTAATACCCATCACAGGCTAAACCATCCCTGCACCCAAACCCCCGTAAAAACCCTCAGTTTGTTTCCAAGAGTCCATAGTCTCTCATGGTTCATCTCCCTGCTGATTCTCCCCCTTCATTTTTCCATTCCGTCTCCTAATGTCTTCCATGCTATTCTTTATGTTCCACAAATAGGTGAAACCATATAATAATTGTCTTTCTTTTCTTCACTTATTTCACTCAGCATAATCTCCTCCAGTTCCATCCATGTTGAAGCAAAAGTTGGCTATTCATCCCTTTTTGTGGCTGAGTAATATCCCATTGTATATACGGACAACATCTTCTTTATCCATTCATCTTTTGAAGGTCAACTCAGCTCCTTCCACAGTTTGGCTGTTGTGGAGATTGCTGCTATGAACATTGGGGTGCATATGGCTCATTTGTATCTTTGTGGTAAATACCCAGTAGTGCAATTGCTGGGTCACATGATAGCTTTATTTTTAACTTTTTGAGAAACCTCCACACTGTTTTCCAAAGTGGCTGTGCCAACTTACATTCCCACCAACAGTGTAAGAGGTTTCCCATTTCTCCACAACCCACTCTTGCCACTATTGTTCAACATAGTATGAGAAGTCTTAGCAACAGCAATCAGACAACAAAAAGAAGTAAAGGTATTCTAATTGGCAAAGAAGAAATCAAAATCTCTCCCTTCTCTGGTGACATGATATTTTCTCTATGTGCAAAACCCAAAAGACTCCACCTCCAAATTACTAGAACTCATACAGCAATTCAGTAATGTGGTTGGATACAAAATCAATACACAGCACTCAATTGCTTTCTTATACACTAAAAATGTAATTGTAGAAAGATAAATTAGGGAATTGAATCCATTTACAATAACACCAAACATTATAAGATGCCCTGGATTAAACCTAACCAAACAGGTAAAGGATCTATACCCTAGAAACTACAGAACACTTATGTATTCTTCAGACAAAAAAGATGGAAAAACATTCCATGTTTATGTATTGGAAGAATAAGCATTGTTAAAATGTATGTGCTGCCTAGAGCAATCTATAATTTCAATGACACCCTGATCAAAATAACAATGTCATTTTTCAAAGTGCTAGAACAAAGAATCCTAAAATTTGTATGGAACCAGAAAAGGCACTGAATCACCAAGGAAATGTTGAAAAAAAAAAAACCCAAAACAAAACTGGGAACATCATGTTGTCTGATTTCAAGCCACATTACAGAGCTGTGATCAATAAGACAGCATGGTACTGGCACAAAAACAGACACATAGATCAACAGAATTTTATTCAACAGAATAAAAAACCCAGATATGGACACTCTATTCTATGGTCAACTTATCTTTGACAAAGCAGGAAAAAAATTCCAATGGAGAAAAGACAATCTCTTCAATAAATGGTGCTGGAAAAATTGGATAGCTATATACAGAAGAATGAAACTCAATAATTCTCTTACAACATATACAAAAATAAACTCAAAATGGATGAAAGACCTCAATGTGAGAAAGCAATCCATCAAAATCCTAGAAGAAAACATAGGCAGTAACCTCTTCAACATTGGCCACAGCACTGTCTTTCAATATATGTCTTCAAAGACAAGGGGAAAAAAATTAAAAAATGAACTTTTGGGACTTCGTCAGGATAAAAGCTTCTGCACAGGAAAGGAAAAACTCAACAAAACAAAGAGGCAACTCACGGAATGGGAAAAGTTATTCACAAATGACACTACAAACAAAGGGATGATATCCAAGATCTATAAAGAACTCTTCAAACTCAACTCACACAAAACAGATAATCATGTCAAAAAATGGGCAGAAGAAATAAACAGACACACCGAAGAAGACATACAAAAGGCTAACAGACATATGAAAAAATATTCAACATCATTAGTCATCAGGAAGATTCAAATTAAAGCCACATTGAAATACCACCTTACTCCAGTTAGAATGGCCAAAATTAACAGGACAGTAAACAACATGTGTTAGAGAGGATGTGGAGAAAGGGGAACTCTCTTACACTGTTGGTGGGAATTCAAGTTGGTGCAGCCACTTTGGAGAACAGTGTGGAGATTCCTTAAGAAATTAAAAATAGAGCTTCCCTATGACCCTGCAATTGCACTACTGGGTATTTACCCCCAAGATACAGATGTAGTGAAAAGAAGGGGCATCGGTACCCCAATGTTCATAGCAGCAATGGCCACAGTCACCAAACTGTGGAAAGAACCAAGATGCCCTTCAATGGACAAATGGATAAAGAAGATATGGTCCATATATACAATGGAATATTATGCCTTCATCAGAAAGTATGAATACCCAGCTTTTGAATCAACATGGACGGGACTGGAAGAGATTAATTATGCTGAGTGAAATAAGTCAAGCAGAAAGAGTCAATTATCATATAGTTTCACTTACTTATGGAGCATAAGGAATAACACGGAGAACATTGGGAGATGGAGAGAAATGAGTTGGGGGAAATTAGAGGGGGAGACAAACCATGAGAGGCTATGGACTCTGAGTAACAAACTGAGGGTTTTGGAGGGGAGGGAGGGGGTTGGGTGAGCTTGGTGGTGGGTATTATGGAGGGTGCTTATTGCATGGAGCATTGGGTGTGGTGCATAAATAATGAATTCTGGAGCACAGAAATAAAATAAAATAAAATAAGTATTTTATTTTATTTGACAGCGACAGAGAGAGGGAAAGCATGATCCACAGGAGTGGGAGAGGAAGAGGGATAAGAAAACTCCTTGCTGAGCAGGGAGCCTGATGTGGGGCTTGATCCAGGAACCCTGTGATCATGCCCTGAGAGAATGCACATAAAAAAAAAATTCTAATGCAGTACCTGGCATACAGGAAGTGCTTGATAATTTCTAAAGAAGAGCGAAGGAGCAAGATCCTTGAGTCTCTATTAGTTAATGTGGTTTCCATATTCTGTTAAGATATATTAGGTGTGTAGAAGCCAAGATATATGTAAACAGACAAGAAAAGCATATCCCTTCACCCTTTAGTGTTATACTTTGTCACACTTGGTACCCTTGTTTATTTAGAACTTTCCATGAAACTATATATTTCATTTTTTTATTCAAAGTTTCCTCTCCCAAGGACTTAAACATGAGGGCTTGAGGATCTGGAACATTGAACAAATACAAATTTTTGCCATGTTGTATTTAGTATCATTTCTTCTCTTTAATTGAACCATGATATTGAGTTAATCTTGTTTTGCTGGCCCTCTCTTCTTTTAGGGTGAGTTTTTTTTTCCTTCCAGAATACTCACTTGTCCTTTATATGCAAAAATAAAACATCCCTTGTAGGTTAACTGTCTCCAGTAATGAGTGAATATCAATGATGAATCCAGGTTAGATTAAAACTGAGATCTCTACTGTTGAAAAGACTGCTAACAATCCTTTAATATCCATTTTCTCCTCCTTCCTTTTAGTAGTAGAATTGTCCCTAACTTCAATTAAATACATGGGCCTCCAACTAGAGGTGACATTTTCTAGCTTCCCTTGCAAATATATATGGCAATAGAACTGAGTTCTATCCAGTAGGGTGCAAGTGGACATGATGTATGCAACTTCCTGATTATATTCTTAAAGATGATTCTGTTGTCATAAAATTTCTCTTACTCACCCACCCCATGCACTTGAAAGAATAGTTGGTAGTGAATTAATATAATTCATTCAGATGGAAAAAAAATCCAAGATATGGTGGAGGAACTAAAGACCAAGCCCCAACTGTTCTATTTCCAGAAAAAAAGTTTCACAGGACAGGCTCATTTCAACCTCTTGACCTCTGGAGATTTTGCTTAGATAAACTCATGAATCTAAGAGTCTTTACTACCCTTGACTACTCACCTTTGGACAGTTATAGGAGTTAAATGTTTATGCCTTAAATTAATCCCTATGCATTTTAGAGTCCGTTTGTTCTAAAGTACCTTACCTATCTAATCTTGATTAATACATGGCTATACTTTTAAACTTTACATAATTTTCCTAATCATAGAACATCACACAATGGTTCCAGAATTGAGAGTCTATTCGTGTTTTATGCCCTTTGTGATTAGATAAAGTTTACAGTGCCTGCCTAAAGACAACTCTTAACAGGACCAGGGAAGTGAGAGGGGGAATGGCAAAAGGGGAAATTTCTGCAAAGGTCAAGGTGGTGCTTGTATAAACCTTCCCTCTGGAGCATTTTCCGTGAATGTATCAAGTGGAACCGAAACCAATGATTTCTTTTCTGTAGCCTAAACTTTAAAAAATCAGTTAGGGTCATCCAAAACCTTCCAATCTATTTGTCACTGACAGTCATTCAACATAGTCACTCTACAATTGGATAGAGAGAACTAATTGTGACAGGCTCCTCCCCCAGAAGACAGGCTGGAAGAACAAAATGATGACAACCCTAGGGTTCCCATAAAACTGTAAAACCTCAACACCAGGGGCAAACACTATATTGAGCTCCAGGCATTGCCTCACAACTTGTGTATTTGTCAGATATAACTCTTTTTTTCCCTTTATTCTTTCTCTTATGCTTCTTCTCTGTTTTTCTTTTTACCTGAAAGGATAAATCTCAACTAGATGAACTGAACAGTAAATTCCACCTAGCTATGTTACTAATCTGTTTATTTATAACCTCATTTCTTAAAAAAAGATTTTTGTCCATTTATAAGAAATCACAGGGGCGCCTGGGTGGCTCAGTGGGTTGGGGCCTCTGCCTTTGGCTCAGGTCATGATCCCAGGGTCCTGGGATTGAGCCCCACATCGGGCTCTCTGCTCAGTGGGGAGCCTGCTTCCCCACCTCTCTCTCTACCTGCCTCTCTGCCTACTTGTGATTTCTGTCTGTCAAATAAATAAATAAAATATTAAAAAAAGAAATCACAGATAAAATATGACCTTTAATATATTGAAATATGTTTCCTCTAAACTTACTTCATTGAGAACTTTTATCAGGAACAGACGTTGAATTTATCAAATGCTTTTTCTGCATCTAATGAGATGATCATATGATTTTATTCCTTGTTTTGATAGTGTGGTGTATCACATTGATTAATTGGCAAACGTTGAACCATCATTGCATCCCTAGAATAAATCCTACATGATCATGGTGAATGGTCCTTTTAATAAACTGTTGAATGTGGTTGAATTGTTGAATGTTGCTAATATATGCAGGCCTGTGTTTAATGCAACATTATTTTTAATTGCCAACATTTTAAAACATCTCAAGTGTCCATCAATAGATAATGAATAAATAAGATGTGGTGGATATATATGCACTGAAATATTACCCAGCCATAAAAGAAGGATAAGATCTTGCCATTTGTGACAACATGGACAGATGTTGAGGGTATTATGCTAAGTGAAATAATTCAGACAAAAAAGATAAATATTTCTCTTTCTCTGAATACTCACCAAAATTTATTGTTTCCTAACATTAATTTTAGCCTTTCTGACTGGTGTGAGGTGGTATCTCATTATGGTTTTGATTTGTATTTCCTTGATGCCAAGTTATATGGAGACAAACTGTAGAAAGAGCCAAGATGTCCATTGACAAATGAATGGATAAAGGAGATGTGGTATGTATATACAATGGAATAATACTCAGCCATCAGAAAGCATAAATACTTACCTTTTGCATCAATGCGAATGGAAATGGAGGGTATTATGCAGAGTGAAATAAGTCAATCAGAAGACAATTATCATATGGTTTCACTCATATGTTAAATACAAGAAACAGTGCAGAAAATCATAGGGGAAGGGAGGGAAAAAAGAATGGGAAGTCATCAGAAAGGGAGAGAAACCAAGAGAGACTCTTAACTATAGAAAACAAACTGAGGATTTCTGGAGGGGAAGTGAGTGGGGGGAAGTGGTAACTTTGTGATTGGCTTAAAGGAGGGCATGTGATCTGATGAGAACTGGGTGTTATGCACAACTGATAAATTACTGAACACATTATCTGAAACCAATGATGTACTATAAATTGGCTAATTGAATTTAAAAAAACTATGAGCCTGGCAGTGGGTGTTAAGGAGGGCACATACTGCATGGAGCACTGGGTGTGATGCATAAACAATGAATCTTGGAACACTGAAAAAATAAAATTAAATGTAAAAAATAAGCAAATACACAGAGGAAATAAAATTTGTTGTGAGAGTAAAGGGAAGGAAAAAGGAAAAAGAGGGAAAGGAAAAAGAGAGGGAACTAATTATAGACATAAAACTTTGAGATAGCTCTGAGCATCCTAACAGCCAAGGGAAAGAAATAATGAGACAGGATACAGGACATATTATTATTTTTTAAAGATTTTATTTATTTATTTATTTATTTATTTATTTATTTATTTATTTGAAAGAGAGAATAAGAGAGCGAGAGAACATGAGAAGAGGGGGGGTCAGCGGGAGAAGCAGATTCCCCACCAAGCAGGGAGCCTGATGTAAGACTCAATCCCAGGACTCCAGGATCATGACCTGAGCCGAAGGCAGTCATTTAACCAACTGAGCCACCCAGGTGTCCCGATACATGGCACATTTTTAATGAAAGGAAACTACCACTACCATTCCATAAGGAGAATAATTATTTCCCACTTCTGCACAGATTCTTTTTTTTTTTTTTTTTTGGTATGTGACATTCACTATCCATTATGGTTTCCATGATTAGTGGTTTTACAAGCAATGTAGCAATAATCTATATATAAATATTTTAAAAATAAATTTGGATTTAAAAAATGATTAAAGGCATAGCTAATTTATGATCCAATAAGAAATATTATGAGGTACAGAGTACACAGCTCTGCACAAAATAAAGAATTTGGGCTACTTAAGTAAATATTGGGTACCTAGAAGAGGGCTAGAGAGCATTTTTTTATGTTTCAAGACAACTTTATAAATTAATGTCATCCTTATTAAATAACTTGTTCAAGTACACTGTATTTCTTCAATTACTCAATAAAAACATTTATTGAGAAATTACTATGTTCCAAGCATTATTCTAGGTGTTGGAAATACAGCATTAAAATAAAATGCTAATCCCTGGATTCATATGACTCATATTCTAAAAAAGGTGATGTCGAATATCAGGAAGTGAAATTAAAACTTCTGAAGTCAGAGATAAATAATCCCTGGTGCTATGTCGAGGAGTTTAGGATATCATTTTGTAGATTTCATATTATAAGTAGTGAGTTTCCCATTAGTGTGTTTAATTGAGGAAAATATAACATTTTTTTCTTTTACTTGTGCTTTTTTCTGGAAAACATGAGAAGTTCCCTAAAACAACTGTGCATAAATAATAATTAGCATACAACATATTTTTTTAATCTGCTAAAAGAATGGATTTACTGTGCACTGAGGCAATGCATTTAAGAGGCCTCCATTGAATAAAAAACTAGTTCCACTGGCTGAACGAAGATATGTTCTTGAACGCGTTGGGACTTATTAACTGAAAGTTTTTTTTTTTTTCAACATTTGAATGGATCTTATAAAGTTATGCTTTTTTAAAAAAATTTCATTTACTTACAGCGTAACAGAATTCATAGTTATACACCACACTCAGTGCTCCATGCATTGCGTGCCCTCCATAATACCAACCACCTGGCTCCCCCAATCTCCCACCCCCTGCCCCTTCAAAACCCTCAGGTTGTTTTTCAGAGTCCATAGTCTCTCAAGGTTCATCTCCCCCCCAATTTCCCTCAATTCCCGTCTCCTCTCCATCTCCCCATGTCCTCCGTGTTATTTGTTATGCTCCGCAAATAAGTGAAACCATATGATAATTGACTCTCTCTTCTTGACTTATTTCACTCAGCATAATTTCTTCCACTCCCATCCATGTTGCTACAAAAGTTGGGTATTCATCCATTCTGATGGAGGCATAATACTCCATAGTGTATATGGACCACATCTTCCTTATCCATTCGTCCGCTGAAAGGCATCTTGGTTCTTTCCACAGTTTGGCGATGGTGGCCATTGCTGCTATAAACACTGGGGTACAGATGGCCCTTCTTTTCACCACATCTGTATCTTTGGGGTAAATACCCAGTAGCGCAATTGCAGGGTCATAAGGAAGCTCTATTTTTAACTTCTTGAGGAATCTCCACACTGTTCTCCAGAGTGGCTGCACCAACTTGCATTCCCACCAACAGAGAAAGAAGGTTCCCCTTTCTCCACATCCTCTCCAACACACGTTGTTTCCTGTCTTGCTAATTTTGGCCATTCTAACTGGTGTGAGGTGGTATCTCAATGCAGTTTTAATTTGAATCTCCCTGATGGCTAGTGATGATGAACATTTTTTCATGTGTCTGATAGCCATTTATATGTCTTCATTGGAGAAGTGTCTGTTCATATCTTCTGCCCATTTTTTGATATGATTATCTGTTCTGTGTATGTTGAGTTTGAGAAGTTCTTTATAGATCCTGGATATCAACCTTTTGTCTGCACTGTCATTGGCAAATATCTTCTCCCATTCCATGGGTTGCCTCTTTGTTTTGTTGACTGTCTTCTTTGCTGTGCAGAAGCTTTTGATCTTGATGAAGTCCCAAAAGTTCATTTTTTATTTTGTTTCCTTTATCTTTGGAGACATATCTTGAAAGAAGTTGCTGTGGCTGATATCAAAGAGGTTACTGCCTATGTTCTCTTCTAGGATTCTGATGGATTCCTGTCTCACACTGAGGTCCTTTATCCATTTCGAGTTTATCTTTGTTTATGGTGTAAGAGAATGGTCGAGTTTCATTCTTCTACATATAGCTGTCCAATTTTCCCAGCACCATTTCTTGAAGAGACTGTCTTTTTTCCACTGTATATTTTTTCCTGCTTTGTCGAAGATTATTTGACCATAGAGTTGAGGGTCCATATCTGGGCTCTCCACTCTGTTCCACTGGTTTATGTGTCTGTTTTGATGCCAGTACCATGCTGTCTTGGTGACCACAGCTTTGTAGTAAAGCTTGAAATCAGGTAATGAGATGCCACCAGTTTTATTTTTGTTTTTCCACATTTTCATAGCGATTTGGGGTCTTTTCTGATTCCATACAAATTTTAGGATTATTTGCTCCAGCTCTTTGAAAATACTGGTGGAATTTTGATGGGAATGGCATTAAAAGTATAGATTGCTCTAGGTAGTATAGACATTTTAACAATATTTATTCTTCCGATCCAAGAACATGGAATGGTCTCCCATCTTTTTATGTCTTCTTCAATTTCTTTCATGAGTGTTCTGTAGTTCCTTGAGTACAGATCCTTTACCTCTTTGGTTAGGTTTATTCCCAGATATCTTATGGTTCTTGCTGCTATAGTAAATGGAATCGATTCTCTAATTTCCCTTTCTGTATTTTCATTGTTAGTGTATAAGAAAGCCACTGATTTCTGTACATTGACTTTGTATCCTGCCACGTTACTGAATTGCTGTTTGAGTTCTAGTAGTTTGGAGGTGGAGTCTTTTGGGTTTTCCATATAGAGTGTCATGTCATCTGCGAAGAGAGAGAATTTGACTTCTTCCTTGCCAATTTGGATACCTTTTATTTCTCTTTGTTGTCTGAATGCTGTTGCTAGGACTTCTAATACTATATTGAACAAGAGTGGTGAGAGTGGGCATCCTTGTCATGTTCCTGATCTCAACGGAAAGGCTGTGAGCTTCTTCCCATTGAGGATGATGTTTGCTGTGGGTCTTTCATAGATAGATTTTATGAAGTTCAGGATTCCCTCTATCCCTATACTTTGAAGCTTTTTATTCAGGAACAGATGCTGGATATTGTGAAAGGCTTTTTCTGCATCCATTGAAAGGACCATGTGGTTCTTCTCTCTTCTCTTACTGATTTGTTCTATCACGTTGATTGACATGCAAATGTTGAATCACCCTTGTACGCCAGGGATCAATCCCACCTGGTCATGGTGGATGATCTTTTTTTTTTCCTTTTTTTTTTTTAAAGAGACAGTGAGAGAGAGCATGACCGAGGAGAAGGTCAGAGGGAGAAGCAGACTCCCCGTGGAGCTGGGAGCCCGAGGCGGGACTGAATTGCGGAACTCCGGGATCATGACCTGAGCCGAAGGCAGTCGTCCAACCAACTGAGCTACCCAGGAGTCCCGGTGGATGATCTTTTTAATGTGCTGTTTGATCCTGTTTGCTAGGATCTTGTTGAGAATCTTAGCATCCATATTCATCAGTGATCTGGGTCTGAAATTCTCCTTTTGGGTGTGGTCTTTGCCTGGTTAGGGGATCAGGGTAATGCTGACTTCACAAAAAGAGTCTGGAAGTTTTCCTTCAGCTTCAATTTTTCGAAACAGCTTCAGGAGAATAGATGATATTTCTTCTTTGAAAGTTTAGTAGAATTCCCCAGGGAATCTGTCAGGTCCTGGACTCTTATTTTGGGGGAGTTTTCTGATCACTGCTTCAATCTCGTTACTAGATATCAGTCTATTCAGGTTGTCACTTTCTTCCTGCTTCAATTTTGGGAGCTTATATTTTTCCAGTAGTGTATCCATTTCATCTAGGTTGCTTAACTTATTGGCATATAACTGTTGATAATAGCTTCTGATGATTGTTTCTACTTTCTTGGTATTAGTAGTGATCTCTCCCTTTTCATTCATAATTTTATTAATTTGAGCTTTCTCTCTTTTCCTTTGGATTAGTGTGGCCAATGGTTTATCAATCTTATTGATTCTTTCAAAAAACCAGCCTCTAGTTTCATTGATACATTCTACTGTATCTCTAGTTTTGACCTCATTCATCTCTTCTCTAACCTTGATTATTTCCCTTCTTGTGCCTGAAGTTGGTTTAATTTGTTGTTGATTCTCCAATTCTTTAAGGTGTAGAGACAGGTGGTGTATTCTGGATTTTTCAATTTTTTTGAGGGAGGCTTGGATGGCTATGTATTTCCCCCTTAGGACCGCCTTTGCTCTAAACCATAGGTTTTGGACAGATGTGTCATCATTCTCATTGGTTTCCATGAAATGTTTAAGTTCATCCTTGATCTCCTGGTTGATCCAAGCATTCTTAAGCAAGATGGTCTTTAGCTTCCAGGTGTTTGAATTCCTTCCAAACTTTTCCTTGTGGTTGGGCTCCAGTTTCAAAGCATTGTGATCTAAGAATATGCAGGGAATAATCTCAATCTTTTGGTATCATTTGAGTTCTGATTTGTGACCCAGTATGTAGTCAATTCTGGAAAAGGTTCCATGTGAACTTGAGAAGAATGAGTATTCTGTTGTTTTAGAGTGGAATGTTCTGTATATATCTATGAGGTCCATCTGATCCAATGTGTCATTCAATACTTTTATTTCTTTATTAATTTTCTGCATGGGTGATCTGTCTATTACTGAGAGAGGCGTGTTAAGATCTCCAACTATCAATGTATTCATATAAATATGACTCTTTATCTTGATTAATAGTTTTCTTATGTATTTGGCTGCCCCCATATTGGGGGCATAGATATTTACAATTGTTAGATCATCTTGGTGGATAGTCGCTTTAAGAGTGATGTAGTGTCCATCTGTATCTCTGACTACAGTCTTTAGTTTAAAATCTAGTTTATCTGATATGAGAATCGCTACCCCAGCCTTCTTTTGATGCCCGTTGGCATGAAAGATGTTTCTCCATCCCTTCACTTTCAATCAGGGTGTATCCTTAGGTTCGAAATGGGTCTCCTGTAAACAACATATGGCAGGTCCTGTCGTTTTATCCAATTTGCAACCCTGTGTCATTTTTGGGGCGCTTTTAGGCCATTCACATTGAGAGTGATTATTGATAGATACCTTTTTATTGACATCGTGTTACCTTTGAAGTCTTTCTTTCTGTAGATTGTTTCTATATTTCTGTACAATGATATTCTTGGGATTTTTCCTCTTTTATAGGACCCCCCTTAATATTTCCTGCAGTGTCAGCATTGTGTTTGCAAACTCTTTTAAGCCTTGCTGGTCTTGGAAACTCTTTTTTTAATCATCCATTTTGAATGTCAGTCTTGCTGGATAAAGTATTCTTGGCTGCATGTTCTTCTCATTTAGTGCCCTGAATATATCTTGCCAGCCCTTTCTGGCTTGCCAGGTTGCTGTGGACAGATCTGACGTTATTCTGATGGGCTTTCGTCTGTACGTAAGGAGCTTCTTTGTCCTAGCTGCCTTCAAGAGAGTTTCTCTAGAATTATAATTCCACATTCTTACTATCAGGTGTCTCGAGGTGTTTCGAGAATCTAAATTGTTGGGGGGGGTGGTTCTGCCTCTAGTACATGAACGCTGTTTCCATTTGCGATATTTGAAAATTATCATGAAGAACGTGTTCGACAATATCTTCTAGACTTCTTTCTTTCTCTTCCCCTTCAGGTATTCCAATAATTCTAACATTGGAATGTTTCATGGCATCATTTATTTCCCTGATTCTGTTTTCGTGGCTTCTAAGCTGTTTGTTCCAGGCTTCCTCCTGATCCTTTCTCTCTATTTGTTTGTCCTCCAGATCACTAATTCTATCTTCTGTCTCAGTTACCCTAGCTTTTAGAGAATTTAGATTAGATTGGAACTCATTGAGAGCCTTGTGAACATCATCCCTGGTGGCTTTCAGTTCTGTCCTAACATTTTGAACATCATCCCTGGTGGCTTTCTGTTCTGCCCTAATCAATTCTGTTTTGTCATCCCTGGCTTTCTCCAACCTAGCTATTGTCTGGATAACTGTTAGCCTGAATTCCCTTTCCGACATAATGTCTATGTCGGTAGCCATTTGCTCTGTTGCAGAGGGCCCATCCTCTGAATTTTTCTTCTGCTGGGCATTCCTCCTCCTAGTCATTTTGGTGAGAGATGGCTGAATGGTTGTAGCTGGATGTATCGACCTTGGTGCAGGGAATGTGCACCCTGGAATGCTTCTGAGCAATCAAGAGTCCCCACCCAGAGGAAAGAAAAACAGGAAGAGAGAAATCAGAAAAAAGAGAGTGATATAGAAAGAGAGAGAGACAGGAAAAAGAAAGAAGGATAAAAGAGAACTCTCAGCCCAAATGGGCCCCAAAGTAAGGTTTATGAAGTATACATACAAAAAGAGACAAATAAAAAAGACTGATAAAAGTATATGACAAGAGAAGAAAAAATATAAACATATACATGTAGAAGCAAAACAAAGAAACAAACAGACAAACAAAAAAAAGAACCTCATCAAAAAGATCCCTAAGTATAAAATTTATATAGTACCAGGACAAACACAAATATACAAAAATACTGGTAGGAGAAAAAGATGGGAGAGTGGTTGTAAATTCTCAGTGTGGGCAAGGAAGGTTATTTTGCTTCTTTCTGGATGTATCTTAATATCTTATTTAAAGAACATAACTTTCCTAAGATTACAGGGGATTAAAAATTGGCTTACCTATACAGGTAGCATTGATTGGGGAAAGGAGATTACCTTGAAGTTTAACTCTATATGAATATAGGCAAATAAAAGTAAAGAAATGAATGATCTAAACAAAACTAAAGTGAAATTTTAAAAAAATTTAAAAAGTAGAAAAGCAAAAGAAAAACATGGGTTTATGTATCAAAAAGTTCAGTTTAAAAAGTTATTATGGAATTTGATGTACTGGACATCTCACTGTGATGGTAAATAGGCTAAAAAAATCTATATAAAAAATAAAAAATATTAAAAAAATTAAAAAATGAACCAGAATAATGGTAACAAATTAAAAATTAAACGTTGTATGTATTAAGTAGTAGAACCTTGATTGTTCTCTTCTCAGCTGGTTGGCTTTCTGGGGGAGGCACCTGCTGCGAGGGTTTTCTGGCAGTGTTTCCTGAGTTAAGTCCTCCCGCCCCCCTCCAGGGGGTGGGCTCTGAGGAAACTGGGCTTTCAGGCTTTTGTTCTCTGGAGGTTTTTATGTCTGTTCGTTTGTTTTTTCTCCCCTTGGCAGCTCCTGATGGTTCTTGGAGGTTTAGAGGAAAGCAAACTGCACCCAGACCTCCCTCCCAGAGAGAAGCCCCAGTCCATTCCCCTCTGGGTGCTGCAGAGCAGGTTCCCAGCTGCGATCTCTGGGGACACCTGTGTGTCCTGCTTGTACTCAAAACCACAACAGCGGCAGCTGTCTGGGCAGCTCCAGACCGCCAGAGAGGTTCCAAGCAGTGATCTCACACTCAGATTTTCCTGCTGGCCCGGGCTGGGAGCGCTCAGACTTTCCGGGTCCGAGAGCTCCGGGCTGGTGCTGCTGCGCGCCTCTCTCAGGGGAGGGGTTGGAGCGCATCTCAGGCTCTGCTAGCACGGCGCGGTGCACGTGTGGGGACTGCAAAAAGGCTGTTTTTGCTACACGAGGGTCCCAGCCCCTGCCACACACCAAGAGCCCTTAGGAGGTCTCCTCGTGGCTCAGGGACCAAGACCTGGTTTCTCCACTGCACTCTCTCTGGCTCAGTGCCAGGGGTGTCTGCCCTCCGTGGGGGACTTAAGCCCCTGTCCCTAACCATTCCAATTCCCACAATTTCCCCCTGCAATTCTTTGCTCTTTTTGAGTGCTTTTCTATCAGACTTCAAGTTAATGCTGGTCCCCAATCATAGGACACTCTCATATTGGGGTATTACTTTCCAATGGGTCTCCTCTGGTGGCTCCCTCCCCCTTTTGTTTCTCTTACTATACCAGTTCGGCGTTCCCATTCCACTTTACCTGCCCACTGGCATCCTCTGCCCCTGTAGAGATCCTGACGTGTAGAATTCTGATCTCAGGCTGATTTCAGTGATCGGAGTTCCTTGGTAGGTAATCAGCTCACTTTAGGGGACAGGTTCAACCGGCGCCTCCTCCTAGTTCCCCGCCATCTTGTCCCCCCTGCATACACCATATTTTAAGAATGATAGAACATGGAGCAATATTTAAGAAAATAAGGACATTTGACTACAGGTTAGTCTATTTCTAAGTGGCTTTTATGTACTAACATTTATTTTTTTATTTTTTTATTAATTTTTTAAAAAATTTATTTATTTGTCAGAGAGAGAGAGGGAGAGAGCACAGGCAGACAGAGTGGCAGGAAGAGGCAAAGGGAGAAGCAGGCTCCCTGCTGAGCAAGGAGTCCAATGTGGGACTCAATCCCAGGACGCTGGGATCATGACCTGAGCCGAAGGCAGCCGCTTAACCAACTGAGCCACCCAGGCGTCCCTGTACTAACATTTAAAGCTTGTTTTAAGAACATCATTTATTCTGAGTATAAAATAATATTTTCTCATCATAAAAAAGCAAAAAATGCAGACATGTATGAAATATAGTATGTATGTCTTCTGTAACTCCATCCCCAATTGAAATAATACTAATAACTAATACTAATAATAATAACTAATACATATCTTTTCAGATACTTTTTAATAATATAAAACAAATAACAGAAAAACATATATTTTAAAAAATATGATCATTTTATACTCCACTGTACTATAAGAACAGCTAAATAAAACTTAATTAAGCTTAATTCTTCACTGACCTCTAGGCACTTATGCACTTCTACTTTGTGCACAACTTATGCCTAGAATATAGTAAGTACTCCATAACTTAACCGGTTTAGATATTACAGGATGTCCCTAAATCCAAATAAATAAAGGAAAAGAAGTTTACAACAGTGATACATTTTTAAAGGAGCAAAACAAATATTGAAAAAGTCATAACCTAAAATAATAACCTGATAATTGTTCTTGAAAAAGATGGACTTACAGTCTACCTAAAGCAACCATTGGCAGAGGGAGAGTAAAAGCTCCTGATAAACCTCAATCTCAATATGAAAAACAAAAACAAAAACAAAATACAGAGGTGTTTGTGCAGGTACACTCCAAATCCCTTGAGAATAAACACCTTTTTTTTGTTTGTTTCTCTCTACCTTGGTATCTAAGCAGAGGCCTGCCATTTTCATTTCACCAAACTGGAAGGAAAGGTAGAGCTGGAAAACAGAATTATCATAAACACTAAGAGATAATTAATTCCAGCTATGTTCCAGGATTTAGAAGATCAGAAGAGAAAAGAGAAAGTAAATAGAGCAAGATTATTCAAGAGAGTAAACAAGTAAGGGAGGGGAATTCAGAAGGAGAATTACAACTAAAGACACTTCTAATCTTTTGACTTAATAATACTAGCCTGGGACACAGCCCATGAGTTTTATCTATATTTTCCATCCACTCTTAGGGAAGATAATGAAAATGATTGTTAGGAAGATAAGGGTAAGATGGAGGAAGTAAACAACCTGATTGACTGTCTCTGTTAGAGACAAAGTTACCAATGTTCAGCCTTAAATTAGGGATGTGATCTAGAGTGAAGTGGCACCCTAAATATATAAGAATAAGATATAGTTCAGATAAGGTGGAGTGAATTCTGTACAGGGTATATATCAAAATTACATAAACGAAGCCAGGTTCTTGAATCAAGATTGTTGACAGCACCAGCAAAACGGTTCCAGTCTAGTCAAGTTCTTCAACCACAGAAAACAATGAAATTAACAATACCCAGTCCTTAAATTAAAATACTGAGGAAAAACAGACTCAGCTGAAGTGCAACAAAAGTGAAGGATTTACCCACATTTTATCTGAGCAGATATAAGATTTTGATTAAGCCACTCACTTTGAAAATGTGAAAAATTCAGGGTGACTGGGTGGCTCAGTCACTTAAACATCCAACTCTTTATTTCATTTATTTTTATTTTTTTAAATTTCTTTTCAGTGCATCAGAATTCATTGTTTATGCACCATACCCAGTGCTCCATGCATACGTGCCCTCCATAATACCCACCACCAGGTTCACCCAACTTCCCACCGCCCACCCATTCAAAACGCTCAGATTGCTTTTCAGAGTCCATAGTCTCTCATGGTTCATCTCTTCCTCCAATTTCCCTCAACTCCCTTTTCCTCTCCATCTCCCCATCTCTTGCGTGTTATTTCATATGCTCCACAAATAAGCAAGACCATATGACAATTGACTCTCTCTGCCTGACTTATTTCACTCAGCTTAATCTCTTCCAGTTCCTTCCACGTTGATACAAAACTTGGATATTCATCATTTCTGATGGAGGCCTAATACTCCATAGGGTATATGGACCACATCTTCCTTATCAATTCATGCGTAGATGAAGGGCTACGTGGTTTTTTCCACAGTTTGGCGACAGTGGCCATTGTTGCTATGAACATTGGGGTACAGATGGCCCTTCTTTTCACTACATCTGTATCTTTGGGGTAAATACGCAGTAGTGTAATTGCAGTGTCATAGGGAAGCTCTATTTTTAATTTCTTAAGGGATTCCCACACTGTTATCCAAAGTGGCTGCACCAATTTGCATTCCCACCAACAGTGGAAGAGGGTTCCCCTTTCTCCACATCCTCTCCAACACACGTTGTTTCCTGTCTTGCTAATTTTGGCCATTCTAACTGGTGTGAGGTGGTATCTCAATGTGGTTTTAATTTGAATCTCCCTGATGGCTAGTGATGATGAACATTTTTTCATGTGTCTGATAGCCACTTGTATGCCTTCTTTGGAGAAGTGTCTGTTTATGTATTCTGCCCATTTTTTGATATGATTATCTGTTTTGTGTGTGTTGAGTTTGAGGAGTACTTTATAGAACCTGGATATCAACCTTTTGTCTGTACTGTCATTTCCAAATATCTTCTCCCATTCCGTGGGTTGCCTCTTTGTTTTGTTGACTGTTTCCTTTGCTGTGCAGAAGCTTTTGATCTTGATGAAGTCCCAAAAGTTCATTTTCGCTTTTGTTTCCTTTGCCTTTGGAGACATATCTTGAAAGTAGTTGCTGTGGCCGATATCAAAGAGGTTACTGCTTATGTTTTCCTCTAGGATTCTGATGGATTACTGTCTCACATTGAGGTCTTTTATCCATTTTGAGTTTATCTTTGTGTATGGTGTAAGAGAATGGTCGAGTTTCATTCTTCTACATATAGCTGTCCCATATCCCCAGCACCATTTATCGAAGAGCCTGTCTTTTTTCCACTGTATATATTTTTCCTCCTTTGTTGAAGATTATTTGACCATAGAGTTGAGGGTCTATATCTGGGCTCTCTACTGTTACATTTGTTGATGTGTCTCTTTTTATGCCAGTACCATGCTGTCTTGGTGAACACAGCTTTGTAGTAAAGCTTGAAATCAGGTAACGTGATGCCGCCAGTTTTATTTTTGTTTTTCAATATTTCCTTAGCAATTCAGGATCTCTTCTGATTCCATACAAATTTTAGGATTGTTTGCTCCAGCTCTTTGAAAAATACCCATGGAATTTTGATCGGAATGGTACTAAAAGTATAGGTTGCTCTAGGAAGTGTACTCATTTTAACAATGATTATTCTTCCGATCCATGAGCATGGAATCGTCTTCCACCTTTTTTGTCTTCTTTGACTTCTTTCATGAGTGTTCTGTAGTTCCTCGAATACAGATCCTTGACCTCTTTGGTTAGGTTTATTCCCAGGTATCTTATGGTTCTTGGTGCTATAGTAAATGGAATCAATTCTCTAATTTCCCTTTCTTGTTAATGTATAAGGAAGCCACTGATTTCTATACATTTACTCTGTATCCTGCCACATTACTGACTTGCTGTGTGAGTTCTAGTAGTTTGGGGGTGGAGTCTTTTGGGTTTTCCATATAAAGTATCATGTCATCTGCAGAAAGAGAGTTTGACTTCCTCATTGCTAATTTTGATACCTTTTATATTTCTTTGTTGTCTGATTGCTGTTGCTAGGACTTCTAATACTATGTTGAACAAGAGTGGTGAGAGTGGGCATCCTTGTCGTGTTCCTGATCTCAACGGGAAGGTTGTGAGCTTTTTCCCATTGAGTATGTTATTTGCTGTGGGTTTTTCATAGATAGATTTTATGAAGTTCAGGAATATTCCCTCTATTCCTTTACTTTGAAGAGTTTTATTCAGGAGTGGATGCTGGATTTGTCAAATGTTTTTTCTGCATCAATTGAGAGGACTATGTGGTTCTTCTCTCTTCTCTTATTGATTTGTTCTATCACATTGATTGACTTGCGAATGTTGAAACAGACTTGTCAGCCAGGGATGAATCCAACCTGGTCGTTGTGATGATCTTTTTAATGTGCTGTTGGATCCTGTTTGCTAGGATCTTGTTGAGAATCTTAGCATCCATATTCATCAGGGATATTGGTCTGAAATTCTCCTTTTTGGTGTGGTCTTTGCCTGGTTTGGGAATCACGGTAATACTGGCGTCATAAAAAGAGTCTGGAAGTTTTCCTTCTGCTTCAGTTTTTTGAAGCAGCTTCAGGAGAATAGGTGTTATTTCTTTTTTGAAAGTTTGGCAGAATTCCCCAGGGAATCTGCCAGGTTCTGGGCTCTTGTTTGTTGGGAGGATTTTAATCACTGCTTCAATCTCATTACTAGATATCAGTCTATTCAGGTAGTCAATTTCTTCCTGCTTCAATTTTGGAAGTTTATAGCTTTCCATGAATGCATCCATTTCATCTAGGTTGCTTAACTTATTGGCATATAACTGTTGATAATAATTTCTGACGATTGTTTCTATTTCCTTGTTGTTTGTATCTAGTTGTGATCTAGTTGTACCTAGTTGTGATCTCTCCCTTTTCATTCATAATTTTATTAATTTGGGACTTCTCTCTTTTCTTTTGGATTCCTTTAGCCAATGGTTTATCGATCTTATTAATTCCTTAAAAAAAATCAGCTTCTAGTGTCCTTGATGCATTCTACTGTATCACTAGTTTCTATCTCATTGATCTCTGCCCGAATCTTGATTATTTCCCTTCTTGTGTGTGGAGTTGCCTTAATTTTTTGTTGATTCTCCCATTCCTTAAGGTTCAGAGACAGCTAGTGTATTCTGGATTTTTCAAATTTTTTGAGGGAGGCTTGGATGGCTATGTATTTCTCCTTAGGACCGCTTTTACTGTATCCCATAGGCTTTTGGACTGAAGTGTCTTCATTCTCATTGGTTTCCATGAATTGTTTAAGTTCTTCTTTGATTTCCTAGTTGATGCAAGCATTCTTAAGGAAGGTGGTCTTTAGCTTCCAGGTGTTTGAATTCTTTCCAAACTTTTCCTTGTGGTTGAACTCCAGCTTCAAAGCATTGTGATCTGAGAATATGCAGGCAATAAGCTCAATCTTCTGGTTTCAGTTAAGCACTGATTTGTGATCCAGTATGTGGTCTATTCTGGAGAAGGTTCCATGTGCACTTGAGAAGAACGATTATTCTGTTGTTTTAGGGTGGAATGTTCTGTATATATCTATGAGGTCCATCTGGTCCAATGTGTCATTCAATGCTCTTGTTTCTTTGTTGATTTTCTGCTTGGATGATCTGTTATTACTGAGAGTGGCGTGTTAAGATCTTCTACTATTAATGTATTCATATCAATATGACTCTATCTTGATTAACAGTTTTCTTATATAATTGGCTGCTCCTATATTGGGGGCATAAATATTTACAAATTAGATCATCTTGGTGGGTAGTCCCTTTAAGAATTATGTAGTGTCCTTCTGTATCTCTGGTTACAGTCTTTGGTTTAAAATCTAATTTATCTGATACGAGATTTGCTACCCCAGCCTTCTTTTGAGACCCATTGGCATGAAAGATGCTTCACCATCCCTTCACTTTCAGTCTGGATGTATCCTTAGGTTCAAAATGGGACTTTTGTAGACAACATATGGATGGGTCCTGTCTTTTTATCCAGTCTGTAACCCTATGTCATTTTATGGGCGCATTTAGGCCATTCACGTTGAGAGTGATTATTGAGAGATACGTTTTTATTGACATCATGTTACCTGTGAAGTCTTTGTTTCAATAGATTGTCTCCATATATTTCTGTTCAATGATATTTTTGGGTTTTTCCTCTTTTATAGAACTCCCCTTAGTATTTCCTGCAGTGCCAGCTTGGTGGTCACATACTCTTTTAATCCTTGCTGGTTTGGAAACTCTTTATCTCTCCATCCATTTTGAATATCATTCTTGCTGGATAAAGTATTCTTGGCTGCATGTTCTTCTCATTTATTGCCTTGAATACATCTTTCCAGCCCTTTCTGGCTTGCCAGTTTTCTGTGGACGGGTCTGATGTTATTTTAATGGGCTTTCCTCTGTGCATAAGGAATTTCTTACCCCACCTGCTTTCAAGAGCTCCTGTCTACAATTATTATTCACCATTTTCATTACCAGGTGTCTTAAGGTCTTTCTACATTCTATGATCTTGGGGGCAAATGTTTCTGCCTCTAGGACACGAACTCTGGTTCCATTTCCCAGATTGGAAAATTTGCATGGAGAATTTGTTCAACTATATCCTCTAGTCTTCTTTCTTTCTCCTCCCCCTCAGGGATTCCAATAATTCTGATGTTGGAACATTTCATGGCATCATTTGTTTCCCTAATTCTGTTTTAATGGCTTCTAAGCTGTTTGTTCCAGACTTCCTCCTGATCCTTTTTCTCAATCAGTTTGTCCTCCAGATCACTAATTCTATCTTCTGCCTCGGTTACCCTGACTGTTAGAGAATTTAGACTAGACTCGACCTCATTGAGAGCATTGGTATCAACATCCCTGGTGGCTTTCACTTCTGCCCTAATCAATTTCATTTTGTCATCCACAGCTTTCTCCCACCTAGCTATTGCCTGGTTAATTGTTAGCCCGAATTGCCTTTCTGACATACTGTCTATGTCCATATCCAATAGCTCTGAAGCACAAGGCCCAGTTTCTGAATTTTTCTTCTGTTGTGCATTCCTCCTCCTAGTCATTTTGGTGAGAGATGGCTGAATGGATGTGTAGCTGAATGTATCAACCATGGTGCGGGCAAGGTGCACCCTGGAATGCTTTGGAGCAAACAAGAGTCCCACCAAAAGATAGAAAAAAAGAAAAAAAAAGAGAGCGAGAGAAAGGAAAATAAAAAGATAAAATAAAAGAAGAGGCCCAGCCCAAATGGGCCCCAAGGTAAGATTTATGAAGTATACAAACAAAAACAGACAAACAAAAAGACCGAGAAAAGTAGATGACAAGAAAAAAAAAAGAACCTTATCAAAAAGAAGCCCAAGTATAAGATTTATATACTTTCAGGACAACAACAAAAGCATAGAAACACTGACATAAGTAAAGGATGGGAGAGTGGTTATAAATTGTCAGTGTGTGCGAGGAACTCTATTTTGATTCCTCCTGGATGTATCTTGATATCTTTGTTAAAGGACTCAACTTTCCTAAGATAAAGGGGGATTAAAAGTGGTTTACTTATAGGGGTAGCATTTATTGGGGAAAGGGGATTACCTTAAAGCTTATCTCTATATGAATATTTTTTTAAATAAAATTAAATTAAATCAATTAAAAAATAGAAAACCAAAAGAAAAACATAAGTATATGTATCAAAAAGATAAGGTTTAAAGGTTTTTATGGAATTTGATATACTAAACATTTCATTGTGATGATAAATATGTTAAAAAGTCATATATAAAAAAATAAAAGGAACCAGAATAGTGGTAACGAATTAAAAATAAAATTTGTATCTATGAAATAGTGGTGGTTGTCCTCTTGGTGTTTTTGTTTGTTTGTTTGTTTTTGTTTTTTTGGTTGGCTTTCTGGGGGAGGGATCTGCCCTGTGGGTTTTCAGGCAATGATGTTCCTAGAATTAAGTCCTCCTGCCCCCATCAAGGGTTTGGGCCCTGAGGAAACTGGTTTTTCAGGCTTTTGTTCTCTGGAGGGTTGTGGTTTTTTTTTCATTTGTTTTCTCTCCCCTTGGAGGCTTTGACAGTTTTTGGAGGTTTAGAGGAAAGCAAACTGCACCCAGACCTCCATCTCAGAGAGAAGCCTTAGTCTTTTCCTCTCTGGTTGCTCCAGAGCACATAAATCCCCCCTCTGCTGCTGGCAGAGCACGTCCCCAGTCACAGTCTCTGGGGTCACAGGAACTCCCGCTTGTACCCAAAACCACGAGAAATACTAGCCAAGGCTGTCTGGGCAGATCCAGACCGCCAGAGATGTCCCAACCAGAGACAGCACACTGAGATTTTCACCCTGGCCTGGACTGGGAGTGTTCAGACTGTCTGGGTCCTAGAGAGCACCAGCTAGCACCTGAATGGACCTCTCTCGGGGGAGGGTGTGGAGCAAGACTCAGACCCCAGTTGCACAGCACGCTTGCAAAGTGCAAAAGGCTGTGGTTCTAGGGAGTGCCGGCTGGCATTCACACCAGACTCCCTCATGCGTGCCACCACCCAGATGCTCTCAGGCGCAATGGCAGCTCAGGGACCAAGACCTGGATTCTTCGATGCATTCTCTGATTCAGTGCTAGTGGTGGCTCTCCTGGGTCCATGGGCTTAAGTCCCTGTCCCTAACCAATTCCACCAACTTCCCCTTAAGGTCCTTTGCTCTTTTTGAGTGTTTTCATCCAGACCCCAAGTTAGTGCTGGTCCCCAATCACAGTGCACTCTCGTATTGGGGTATTACTTTCCAGTGGGTCGCATCTGGTGGCTCCCTCCCCCTTTTGTTTATCTCCTGATATCAGTTCGACATTCCCACTCTGCTTTACCTGTCCACTGGCATCTTCTGCCCCCATAGAGATCCAGAAGTGTATAATTCTAATCTCAGGCTGATTTTATGGGGGATCAGAGTTGTTTGGTAGATAATCAGCTCACTTTAGGGGACCCGTTGAAACAGCACCTCCTACTTCACCATCTTTTTCCCCACCCCTCACCCCTGCCCAGGATATCAGCCCTTTGTCTGTAGTGTCATTTGCAAATTTCTTCTCTCATTCCTTGGGTTGCCTCTTTGTTTTGTTGACTGTTTCCTTCATTGTGCTGATTTTTTTTTAATCTTGATGAAGTCCAAAAGTTCATTTTCACTTTTGTTTTCTTTGCTTTCGGAGATATGTCTTAAAAGAAGTTGCTGTGGCCATTGTCAAAGAGGTTACTTCCTTTGTTCTTCTCTAAGATTTTGAGAGATACGTGCCTCACACTGAGGTCTTTTATCCATTTCGAGTTTCTCTTTTTGTATAGTGTAAGATAATGGTTGAGTTTCATTCATCTATACATAGCTGTCTAATTTTCCCAGCACAATTTATTGAAAAGACTGTCTTTTTTCCACTGTATATTTTCCTTGCAAGAGAACAATGGAATATTCTCCATAATATATCACATTTTAGAGCACAAAACATAGACAAAAATGTCTCAATAAATTTAAGAATATTAAAGTAATATCATGCATCATTTCTGACTGCAATGGTATGAAACCAGAAATTAATCACAAGAAAGAAAAAACTGGAAGAAACAAACACATGGATATAAAGAATTTGCTATTAAACACAAAATGGTAAACAAAGAAATCAAACAGGAAATTAAAAAATAATACCTTAAGACAAATGAAAATGAAAACAGAATGGGCTGGTTTCTGATGCAGTGAAAGCAGTTCTAAGAGGGAAATTTATAACAATACAGACCTACTTCAAGAAACAAGTAATACATCAAATAAACGATTTAACTGTATAACTAAAAGAACTAATGAATAAGAAATTATGCTCAAGGTGACCAAAGGTCATAAAGATCAGAGCATAAATAAATGAAATATAGACAAGAGAAGTAGTAGAAAAGATCAATGAAATTAAAAAACTGGTTCTTTGAAATGATAAGGAAAAATGATAAACCTTGAGGTTCCTGGCTGTCTTAGTCAGTGGAACATACAGCTCTTTATCTCAAGGTTGTAAGTCTGAATGGCACGTTGGGTGTAGAGATTATTTAAAAATAAAATCGTTAAAAAATTAATAAACCCTTAGGCAGCCCCATTAAGAAAACAATGAGTATAAAAATAAATAAAACTGAAAACAAAATAGAAAAAAAATAACAACCAACACCATGGGAATATGATGGATTATAAGAGAATACTATAAAAATTATATGTCCATAAATTGTGTAATATAGAAGAAATGGATAAATTCCTAGAAACATAGAATTTTCTGAAACAAAATCGGGAAAAAAGAGAAAATCTGAAAAGACCTATTACCAGTAAAAAAATTGAACTGGTAATCAAAAACTGCAAAAAACAATAATCCAGGACCACTTGCAGTTGCAAGTGAATTCTACCAAATACTTTCAGAAAATTAATACCTATTCTTCTCAAATTATTCCAAAAAAAGGAGGGAAGAAATCTTCCAAATTCATTCTACAAGGCCACCATTACCCTGATATAAAAACCAGGCAAAAACACCATAAAAAAGAAAACAACAGGTAATATCTTTGATAAACAGATGCAAAACTCCAACAAAATATATTAGCAAACCGCAGTCAATAATACATTGAAAGGATGATTCAGAGAGTGCCTGGCTAGCTCAATCAGTGGAGCATGTGACTCTTGATTTTGGGGTCATGAGTTCAAACCCCACTTTGGGCACAGAATATAGTTAAATAAACAAACAAATTAATTAATATGTAAATGAGTAAACAAACAAACAAACAAAATTTAAAAACAAGAGAAAGGATGATTTTTACTACAATCAAACTATTTGGTTTACTACAAACCAAGAATGCAAGGATAGTTCAATAACCACATTTTTTTTTTAAGATTTTATTTATTTATTTGACAGAAAGAGAGATCACAAGTAGGCAGAGAGGCAGGTAGAGAGAGGGGGTTGGGGGGAAGCAGGCTCCCCGCCGAGCAGAGAGCCCAACACGAGACTTGATCCCAGGACCCTGAGATCATGACCCAAGCTAAAGGCAGAGGCTTTAACGCACTGATCCACCCAGGCGCCCCAATATCCACAAATTAACATGACACACCAAATTAAGAAATTGAAGGATTAAAATAATATAATCATCTCAATAGATGCAGAAAAGTTATTTGACAAGATTCAATATCCATTTACAGTAAAAAATCTCAATGAAGTAGGTTTATAGGGAAATTACCTCAATATAATAAGGACCATACAAGAAAATTTTACACCTATCACCGTACCCAATGGTGAAAAACAAACTTTTTTTCTCTAAGACCAGGAACAAGAAAAAGATAACTACCCTAGTTACTTTTATTCAACATAGTACTGGAAGTCCTAACTACAATCAGATAAGAAAAATAAATAAGAGGCACCTAACTTGTAAGGAAGAGGTAAAACTTTTACTATTTGCATATGACATAATATTATACAAAGAAATCCTTAAACACACACAAAAATATTTAGAAATGATAAATGATTTCATTAAATTTGCAAAATGCAAAATTAGTGCACAGAAATTGGGTGCATTTCTATACACCACTGATTAAGTAACAGAAGCAGAAGTTAAGAAAACAAGTGTGTTTACAATCATATAGAAAAAAAATAAAATACCTAAGAATAAACTTGATCAAGAATGTTAAAGATCGTGCTCTGAAAACTATGAAACAGCGACAAAAAAAAGATGACACAAATAAAAAGATATTCCACTTGTGATGAGCACGAGGTGCTATATGTAAATGATGACTCATTACACCTAAAACTAATATTACACTGTATGCTAACTAGCTGGAATTTAAATAAAATTTTGAAACTTCAGGGGCACCTGGGTGGATCAGTCAGGTAGGTGGCTGGCTCTTGATTTTGGCACAGTTATGATCTCACTGTTCTAGGACTGAGCCCCACTTAGGGCTCCATACTCAGTGGGGAGTGTGCTTGAGGATTCTCTCTCTCCCTCTCCTTCTCCCTCTGCTCCTCCCTTGCTTTCTCTCTTAAATAAATAAATAAATACTTTTTAAAAAACCTTAAAGCTCCAAAAAAAAAGATATTCCATGCTTATGGATTGAAAGGGTTAAAATTGTTAAATATTGTTAAAATATCCCTGCTACTAAAAGCAATCTACAGTTTCAATGAATTCCCTATCAAAATACCAACAGTAATTTTCACATACTAGAACAAGTCATACAAAAATTTGAATAGAAACATAAAAACTCCAAAGAGTAAAAAAAAAAAAAAAAATTTCTTGAGAAAGAAGAACAAAGCTGAAGGGATCACAATTCCAGATTTCAAGATACACCACAAAGGTGGAGTAATCAATAGTAGGGAACAGTAAAAAAAAAATAAAAAATATATATATATATATATACATATATACATATACACACAGATCAATGGAATAGATTAGGGACCCCAGAAATAAATTCACATATATATGTTTAACTAATCTATGACAAAAGAGGCAAGAATATACAACAGGGGAAGTAAATCTCTTCAACAAAGACTGCTGGGAAAATTGGATAGCTATTGGAGCATTTTCTTACCCTATACACAGACATCAACTCAAAATGGATTAAAGAAATAAATGTGAGACCTGAAATCTTAAAATTCTTAGAAAAAAACACAGGAAGTAGTCTTTTGGACATCGGGTTTAGCAACATTTTTCCTAGATATGTCTTCTAAGGCAGGGGAAAAAAAAAAACAAATATAAACTTTTGGGACTAAACCAAAATGAAAAACTTCTGCACAGCAAAGAAAAGCATTATCAACATGAAAATGCAACCTACTGAGTGAAAGTAAATATTTGCAAATAATATGTCTTATAAGGGACTGGTATCAAAATATATAAAAAAAACTTATACAACTCAGCTCTAAAATATCAAATAATAATACATAATTTAATTTGAAAAATAGGCAGAGGACTTGAATAGACCTTTTTCTAAGTAAGACTCAGATAACAAAGAGACCCATAAAGAATGCTTAAAATTAAAATCATCAAGAAAATGCACACCCAATCCATGGAAATATTTTACTTTATATCTGTCAGAATGGTTAGAATCAGAAAGATAAGAAATAAGAAGTATTGGCAAGGATGTGTAGAAACAGGAACTCTCAAACATGGAGAACATTATAGAGGTTCCTCACAAAGTTAAAATATAAATACCATATTATTGAGTAATTCCAATACTGGGTATTTACCCAAAGAACATGAAAGCACTAATTTGAAAATTTATAAGCACCCCTATGTTTGCTGCAACATTACTGATAATAGCCAACATATGTAAGCACACCAAGAGTCCATTGATAGCTGAATGGCTGAAGAAGATGTGGTCTTTATGATGGAATATTACTAAGCTACAAAAAATAATGAGCTCTTGCCATTTGTGAAAACATAGATAGGCCTGGAAGGTATCATACTAAATGAGATAAGTCAGATAGAGAAAGAAAATTATGATTTCACTTATATGTGCAACATTAAAAAAACAAATGAATAAACAAAAAGGAGAATCAGACCTATAAATATAGAGAAGAAACTATTATCAGAGGGAAGGGTTTGGTGGGATAGGAAGAATGAGTGAAAGAGAGTGGGAGATACACGTTTCCATTTATGAAATGAATAAATCACAGGAATAGGGGCGCCTGGATAGCTCAATCACTAAGTATCTGCCTTTGGCTTAGGTCATGATCCCAGGGTCCTGGGACCAAGCCCCACAACAGGCTCCCTGCTTGATGGGAAGACTTCTCCCTCTCCTTCTGCCCCTGCTTGTGTTCCTTCTCTCATTGTGTCTCTGTCAAATAAATAAATATTCTTTTAAAAAGTGACAGGAATAAAAGCTACTGCATAATAAATATGATCAATGGTATTGTAGCATTGTTGCATGGTGACATATGGTTGTTACACTTGTGGTGAAGATAGCATAATTTATAGAGTTTTTGAATTATTATGTTGTATATCTGAAAATAATGTAATATCATGTGTCAAACATACCCCTCAAATAAAAGAATATTAATGATCTTGAGGCAATCCATTCCTTATTTCAGTGAACTATTTATTAACAATATTAAAAATATACACAAATAAAAACAGTATTTGGAAAATATTAGAATAAAAAACAAATAAAATAGAGAGTAGAAAATTAATAGAAAAGAAAATGAAACCCAGAAGTTTTTCTTTTTAAAAAGTATACAAAATTTACAAAACTTTAGCTAGACCAACTAAGAAAGAGAGAAGATTAAGATTAATAAAATCAGAAATGAAGGATGAAACATTAGAGCTGATGCTACAGATATAAAAAGGATAAAAGACCACTGTAAACTATTGGATGCCAAGAACTGTATAAGCTAGAAGAAATAGATAATTTTTTAGATATATACTGCCTACTAAGACTGAATACTGAAGTCATAGATGACCTGAATAGACAAATAATGAGTAAGGAGGTTCAGTTGATAATAAAAAATCTCCCAAAAAATAAAATCCTAGGACCAGATGACTTTGCTACTGAATATTACCAAACATTTAATAATAGATTATTCTAAAATTCTTCAAAAAATTTGAAGAAGAGGCAATACTTTCAAATTCATTTTATGAGTCCAGCATTACCCTGATAACAAAGTAGCAGAAAGATACTATGAGAAAAAAAAATTACAGCCAAATATCCCTAGGGAACAAAGATGGAAAATTCCTTAACAAAATCAGTAAACCAAATTCAAAAGCACATTAAAAGGATCATACACCACAATGAAGGAAGATTTACCTGTAGGAAAAAGGGTGTTTCAACATGTACCAAATGAATCAGTGTGATACAGCTCATGAAATAAGGAAGGATAAAAATCACTATTTTTAATAGATATAGAAAAAGATCCAATGAGATTAAATATTCTTTTAGGACAAAATGCTCAATAAACCAAATATAGAAGGAACTTATTTCAATATAATAAAAATTATATATAAAATGCCGAGAGCTAACATCATATTAACAGAAAAAAATTGAAAGGTCTTTAATATAAAGAACAAAACGAAGATGCCCATATGGCACAACCCTAAATTGCTTTGAATAGTAAAAAACCTTAAATTGCTTTGGATAGTATGGAAATTTTAATGCTTTTATTTTTTTCCAATCTATGAGCATAGAATATATTTCCATTTGTTTACTCTTCAACTACTTGCATCAAATTTTCATAGTTTTCAGAGTATAGGTCTTTCACCTCCTTTGTTAATTTTATTCCTAGGTATTTTATTATTTTTGGAGCAATTGTAAGTGAAACTATTTTTGTAATTTCTCTTTCTGCTACTTTCTCATTAGGACAGAAACACAACTGAGTTCTGGATTTCAATATTACATCCTGAAACTTTATTGAATTTATTTGTTATTTCTAATAGTTTTTTTTTTTTTTGGTGAAGTCTTTAGGGTCTTCTATGTACGGTATCATGTCATCTGCAATGTGTAAGAGTTTAACTTCTGCCTTACCAAACTGGATGCTTTTAATTTATTTAGCTTTGTCTGATTGCTGCAGCTAGGACTTTTAGGACTATGTTGAATAAAGTGGCAAGACTAAACATCCTTGTCTTATTTTTGTTCTTGAGAGACAAATCTCACAATTTTTCCACATTGAGTTGATGTTAGCTGCAGGTTTTTCATATATGGCCTTTATTATGTTCTCCTTAAACCCACTTCTTTGAGATTTTTTATCATGAATGTACATTGAATTTTGTTAAATGATTTTTCTGAAATGATTGCAATGATCATATAATTTTTATACGTTGTTTTGTTACTGTAGTGCACCACACTGATTTATTTGTAAATGTTGAATTATTCTTGCATTCCTGAAATAAGTTCCACTTGATCATGGTGAATGAAACTTTTAATTATTTTTGAAGATGATTTGCTAATATATGAACCCTTATGTTTATTTCAAAATTATTTAAACAGCCAAGATATGCAAGCAACACAAATGCCCATCAAAAGATGAAAGGATAATTAATACGTGGCTAATATATTATATATGATGTATTATATATATTAGAATATATAATATACAATATATAATATATAGTATATATTACATATACTGTACAATATACTATATAGTATATACTATTATATATAATATGTTATATGATATGATATTATATATTATATGACACAATAATGAAGGAAAGGATAATTAATATGTGGCCCATAGTATTTTATTATATATACATGTAATATATATAATATATATGGCCCATAGTGTGTATATGTGTGTATGTTATGTTATATTATATTATATAGTATATATATGTGTTATATTATATATTATATAATTACATATTATATAATATATATTATAATTATATATTATAATAAGGACCACATCTTAATTATCCTTTTCTTATCTTAATAAGGAAACGTATATACATATATATGGCACATCTTAATTATCATATCTATATCTGTATATCTATATATATGCATACAATGGACTGTTCTGTAGCCATAAAAAAGGATGAGATCTTGCTATTTGCAAATATATTGCGAAAATATTAATGAACCTTGAGGTTACGATGATAACTGAAATAAGTGAGAGGAAAATAAATACCATATGATTTTTTTTCAAATTTTTATTTAAATTCTAGTTAGTTAACATATAATATAATATTGTTTTCTGGAGTAGAATTTAGTGATTCATCACTTACATTTAACACCTGGTGCTCAACATGACAAGTGCCCTACTTGATACCAATCACCCATTTAGCCCATCCCCCAACCACCACCCTCCATCCACCCTCAATTTGTTCTCCATCATAAAGAGCCTCCTATGGATTGCTTCTCTCTCTCTTTTTTCCTTCTCTTCCTCCATGTTTATCTGTTTTGTTTTTTAAATTCCACATATGAGTGAAATCATATGGTATTTGCCTTTCTCTGCCTGACTTATTTTGCTTAACATAATACACTCCAGCTCCATCCATGTCATTGCATATATATAAATGGATATGTATATACCATATCTTCTTTATTCATTTATCAGTTTGTACTGATAGACATTAAGGCTCTTTCCAGATTAGCTACTGTTGATAATGCTGCTATAAACTTTAGAGTACAAGTACTCCTTTGAATCTGTATTTTTACAACCTTTCGGTAAATACATAGTACTGCATTTGCTTCATCAGAGGGTAGCTCTATTTTTAACATTTTTTAAAAGATTTTTTAATTTGTTTATTTGACAGACAGAGATCACAAGTAGGCAGAGAGGCAGGCAGGGGTGGGGGGGGAATAGGCTCCCTGCTGAGCAGAAGCCTGATGCGGGGCTCGATCCCAGGACCCTGGGATTATGACCTGGGCTGAAGGCAGAAGCTTAACTCACTGAGCCACCCAGGCACCCTATTTTTAACTTTTTGAGGAACCTCCATACTGTTTTCCAGAGTGTCTGTACCACTTTTCATCCCCAGCAACAGTGCAAGAGTGTTCCCCATTCCTCACATCCTTGCCAATTGTTTCTTGTGTTGTTATTTTTAGCCATAACAAATACCATACGATTTTACTTATAAAGAAAATATTTATAAAATTTTTACCTGAAAAGGGCTTAATTTCCAAAAATGTAGGGGTGTCTGGGTGGCTCAGTTAGTTAAGCATCTGCCTTCAGGTCAGCTTGTCATCCTGGGATCCTGGGATTGAGCCCCATGTCAATCTGTTTGAGCCCCTGTTTAGTGGGGAGTCTGCTTCTTCCTCTCCCTCAGTCTCACTCTCTAACTCTCAAATAAATAGCTAAAGTGTTTTTTTCATTCCAAAATATATAAGGAAATCCTATAACTCAAGAGCAGGAAACCAAATAACCTGATTTAAAAGTGGGCAATGAACATGATCAGACATTTTTTCCAAAGAAGACATACAAATGGTTAACATATATGAAAGGAGTTCAACATCATTACTTAGCAGGAAAATGCAAATCCAAACAACAATGAGCACATTATGCTAAATGAAATAAGTCAGTCAGAGAAAGATAAATACCATGATTTCACTCACATGTGGAATTTAAGAAACAAAAGAGGAAAGGGGAAGAGAAAGACGAGAGAGAGAGAGAGAGAGAGAGAGAGAGAGATGCATACCAAGAAACAGAATTTGTTTCTTTTTTTAAGATTTTATTTATTTACTTGACAGAGAGAGAGATCACAAGTAGGCAGAGAGGCAGGCAGAGAGAGAGGGGGAAGCAGGCTCCCCGCCAAGCAGAGAACCTGATGCGGGTCTCAATCCCAGAACCCCGAGACCACAACCCGGGCCAAAGGCAGAGGCTCAACCCACTGAGCCACCCAGGCGCCCCACCAAGAAACAGATTTTGGCTGTAGAGAACAAAATAATTATCAGAAGGGAGGTGGTTGGGAAGTAGATTAAATGGAGATTAAGGAGTGCCATTGTGATGAGCACTGTGCATTGTATGGAAGTGTTGAATCATTATATTTTACACCTGAAGCTAATATTACACTATAAGTTAAATAACAGATTCACATTAAAAAAAAAAAACTTTAAAAAACTAAAATGAGTAATTACCTAACATCTCTTAGGAAGACAACAAAAAAACAAAATAAAAAATAATGAGTTGAGGACAAGATGGCGGGGAACTAGGAGGAGGCTCTGGTTCAACATGTCCCCTAAAGTGAGCTGATTACCTACCAAGGAACTCCGATCACTCATGAAATAAGCCTGAGATCAGAATTCCACATGTCAGGATCTCTACGGGGGCAGAAGATGCCAGTGGGCAGGTAAAGCGGAGTGGGAACGCTGGACTGGTATCGGAAGATAAACAAAAGGGGGAGGGAGCCACCAGAGGAGATGCATTGGGAAGTAATACCCCAATACAAGAGTGCCCTACGACTGGGGAAAAGCATTAACTTGAAGTCTGATAGAAAGCACACAAAAAGAGCAAAGGATCGCAGGGGGAAATTGTGGGAAGTGGAACAGTTAGGGACAGGGGCTTAAGTCCCCCACGGAGGACAGACAACCCTGGCGCTGAGCCAGAGAGAGTGCGGCGGAGAAACCAGCTCCCTGAGCCCTCCCTGAGTCGGGAGGAGACCTTCTAAGGGCGCTTGGCCTGCGGCAGGGGCTGGGACCCTCACGGAGCAGAAACAGCCTTTTGCAGTCCCCACGCCTGCGCTGCTCCACTATAGCAAAGCCTGAGATGCGCTCCACCCCTTCCCCTGAGAGAGGCACGCGGGCGCCAGCCCGGCTTTCCAGGACCCAGAATGTCTGAGCGCTCCCAGCTTGGGCCAGCGGGAAAATCTCTGTGTGCCTTCCCTACTTGGAACCTTTCTGGCGGTCTGGAGCTGCCCAGACAGCTGACGCTTGTGGTTTTGAGTACAAGCAGGACACACAGGTGTCCCCAGAGATCGCAGCTGGGAACCTGCTCTGCAGCACCCAGAGGGGAATGGACTGGGGCTTCTCTCTGGGAGGGAGGTCTGGGTGCAGTTTGCTTTCCTCTAAACCTCCAAGAACCATCGGGAGCGGCCAAGGGGAGAGAAAACGAATGAACAGACATAAAAACCTCCAGAGAACAAAAGCCTAAAGGCCCGGTTTCCTCAGAGCCCACCCCCTGGAGGGGGGCGGGAGGACTTAACTCAGGAAACACCGCCTGAAAACCCACGTGGCAGGCCCCTCCCCCAGAAAGCCAACCGGCTGAGAAGAGAACAATCATAGTTCAAATACTTCATACATACAACGTTTAATTTTTAATTCGTTCCCATTATTCTGGTTCATTTTTAATTTTTTAATCTTTTTGATGTTTTATATAGAATTTTTAGCCTATTTACCATCACAATGAGATGTCCAGTACATCAAATTCCATAATAACCTTTTAACCTGAACTTTTTGATACATATACCCATGTTTTTCTTTTGCTTTTCTATTTTTTTATTTTTTTTAAATTTCACTTTAGTTTAGATCATTCTTTTCTTTACTTTTATTTGCTAATATTCATATAGAGTTAAAATTCAAGGTAATCCCCTTTCCCCAATCAATGCTACCCCTATAGGTAAACCAATTTTTATCCCCTGTTACCTTAGGAAAGTTGTATCCTTTAAAAAAGATATCAAGATACATCCAGGAAGAAGCAAAATAACCTTCCTCACCCACACTGAGAATTTACAAAAACTCTCCCATTCTTTTCTCCTACCAGTATTTTTGTATACTTGTGTTTCTCCTGGTAGTATATAAATCTTATACTTAGGGTTCTTTTTGACGAGGTTCTTTTTTTTGTTTGTCTGTTTGTTTCTTTGTTTTGATTCTACATATATATGTACATATTTTTTTCTTCTCTTGTCATATGGTTTTATCAGTCTTTTTTGTTTGTCTGTATTTGTTTGTATACTTCACAAACTTTACCTTGGGGCCCATTTGGGCTGAGCCTTCTCTTTTATCCTTCTTTCTTTTTCCTGTCTGTCTGTCTGTCTCTCTCTCTCTCTCTCTCTTTCTCTCTTTTTCTGCTTTCTCTCTTTCTTTTTTTCTTTCATTTGGGTGGGGACACTTGATTGCTCAGAAGCATTCCAGGGTGCACCTTCACTGGACCAAGGTCGATACATCCAGCTACAACCATTCAGCCAACTCTCACCAAAATGACTAGGAGGAGGAATGGCCAACAGAAGAAAAATTCAGAGGATGGGCCCTCTGCAACAGAGCTAATGGCCACTGACATAGACATTATGTTGGAAGGGAATTCAGGCTAACAATTATCCAGGCAATAGCGAGGTTGGAGAAAGCCATGGACGACAAAATGGAATTGATTAGGGCAGAACTGAGAGCCACCAGGGAAGCTGTTCACAATATTACGGCAGAACTGAAAGCCACGAGGGATGATGTTCACAAGACTCTCAATGAGTTCCAATCTAATCTAAATTCTCTAAAAGCTAGGGTAACTGAGACAGAAGATAGAATTAGTGATCTGGAGGACAAACAGATAGAGAGAAAGGATCAGGAGGAAGCCTGGAACAAACAGCTTAGAAGGCATGAAAACAGCATCAGGGAAATAAATGATGCCATGAAAGGTTCCAACGTCAGAATTATTGGAATACCTGAAGGGGAAGAGAAAGAATGAAGTCTAGAAGATATTGTCGAACACGTTCTTCATGAAAATTTTCCAAATATCGCAAATGGAAACAGCGTTCATGTACTAGAGGCAGAACGGTCCCTCCCCAAGATTTTAGATTCTCGAAACACCTCGAGATACCTGATAGTAAGAATGAGGAATTATAATTCTAGGGAAACTCACTTGAAGGCAGCTAAGACAAAGAAGCTCCTTATGTACAGAGGAAAGCCCACCAGAATAACGTCAGACCTGTCTACAGCAACCTGGCAAGCCAGAAAGGGCTGGCAAGATATATTCAGGGCACTAAATGAGAAGAACATGCAGCCAAGAATACTTTATCCAGCAAGACTGACATTCAAAATGAATGGAGATATAAAGAGTTTCCAAGACCGCCATACCTTCAAAGAGTTTGCAAACACCAAGCCGATATTGCAGGCAATATTAAGGGGGGTTCTATAAAAGAGGAAAAACTCCAAGAATATCATTGTACAGAAATATAGAGACAATCTACAGAAAGAAAGACTCCAAAGGTAACACAATATTAATAAAAACGTATCTATCGATAATCACTCTCAATGTGAATGGCCTAAATGCGCCCATAAAACAACACAGGGTTGCAGATTGGATAAAACGACAGGACCCATCCATATGTTGTCTACAGGAGACCCATTTTGAACCTAAGAATACACCCAGATTGAAAGTGAAGGGATGGAGAAACATCTTTCATGACAACGGGCCTCAAAAGAAGAATGGGGTAGCGATTCTCATATCAGATAAATTAGATTTTAAACTAAAGACTGTAGTCAGAGATACAGAAGGACACTACATCATTCTTAAAGGGACTATCCACCAAGATGATCTAACAATTGTAAATATCTATGCCCCCAATATGGGAGCAGCCAATTACATAAGAAAACTATTAATCAAGATAAAGAGTCATACTGATATAAATACATTGATAGTAGCAGATCTTAACACGCCTCTCTCAGTAATAGACAGATCATCCATGCAGAAAATCAATAAAGAAACAAAAGAATTGAATGACACATTGGACCAGATGGACCTCATAGATATATACAGAACATTCCACCCTAAAACAACAGAATACTCATTCTTCCCAAGTGCACATGGAACTTTTTCCAGAATAGACCCCATACTGGGTCACAAATCAGGACTCAACTGATACCAAAAGATTGAGATTATTCCCTGCATATTCTCAGATCACAATGCTTTGAAACTGGAGCTCAACCACAAGGAAAAGTTTGGAAGGAATTCAAACACCTGGAAGATAAAGACCACCTTGCTAAAGAATGCTTGGATCAACCAGGATATCAAAGAAGAGCTTAAACAATTCATGGAAACCAATGAGAATGAAGACACGTCGGTCCAAAACCTATGGGATACAGCAAAGGCGGTCCTAAGGGGGAAATACATAGCCATCGAAGCCTCCCTCAAAAAATTGAAAAATCCCGAATACATCAGCTGTCTCTAGACCTTAAAGAACTGGATAATCAACAACAAATTAAACCAACTCCACGCACAAGAAGGGAAATAATCAAGGTTTGAGCAGAGATGAATGAGGTAGAAACTAGAGATACAGTAGAAGGTATCAATGAAACCAGAAGCTGGTTTTTTGAAAGAATCAATAAGATCGACAAACCATTGGCCACACTAATCCAAAAGAAAAGAGAGAAAGCTCAAACTAATAAAATTATGAATGGAAAGGGAGAGATCACAACTAACACCAAGGAAGTAGAAACAATCATCAGAACCTATTATCAACAGTTGTATACCAATAAGTTAGGCAACCTAGAGGAAATGGATGCAGTCCTAGAAAAATATAAACTCCCAAAATTGAACCAGGACGAAATTGACAAGCTGAACAGACCAATATCTAGTAACGAGATTGAGGCAGTGATCAAAAACCTCCCAAAAAACAAGAGCCCAGGACCTGATGGATTCCCTCGGGAATTCTACCAAACTTTCAAAGAAGAAATAATACCTATTCTCCTGAAGCTGTTTCAAAACATTGTAGCAGAAGGAAAACTTCCAGACTCTTTTTATGAAGCCAGCATTACCCTGATCCCCAAACAGGCAAAGACCACACCAAAAAGGAGAATTTCAGACCAATATCCCTGATGAATATGGATGCTAAGATTCTCAACAAGATCCTAGCGAACAGGATCCAACAGCACATTAAAAAGATCATCCACCATGACCAGGTGGGATTCATCCCTGGCTTACAAGGGTGGTTCAACATTCGCAAGTCAATCAATGTGATAGAACAAATCAATAAGAGAAGAGAGAAGAACCACATGGTCCTCTCAATTGAGGCAGAAAAAGCATTTGACAAAATCCAGCATCTGTTCCTGATTAAAACGCTTCAAAGTATAGGGATAGAGGGAACATTCCTGAACTTCATAAAATCTATCTATGAAAGACCCACAGCAAACATCATCCTCAAAGGGAAGAAGCTCACAGCCTTCCGTTGAGATCAGGAACACGACAAGGATGCCCACTCTCACCACTCTTGTTCAACACAGGATTAGAAGTCCTAGCAACAGCAATCAGACAACAAAGAGAAATAAAAGGTATCCAAATTGGCAAGGAAGAAGTCAAACTCTCTCTCTTCGCGGATGAAATGATACTGTATATGGAAAACCCAAAAGACTCCACCCCCAAACTACTAGAACTCATACAGCAATTCAGTAAGGTGGCAGGGTATAAAGTCAATGTACAGAAATCAGTGGCTTTCTTATACACTAACAATGAAATACAGAAAGGGAAATTAGAGAATCGATTCCATGTACTATAGCACCAAGAACCATAAGATACCTGGGAATAAACCTAACCAAAGAGGTAAAGGATCTGTACTCGAGGAACTACAGAACACTCATGAAAGAAATCGAAGAAGACGTCAAAAGATGGAAGACCATTCCATGTTCTTGGATCGGAAGAATAAACATTGTTAAAATGTCTATACTACCTAGAGCAATGTATGCTTTTAATGCCATTCCCATCAAAATTCCACTGGTATTTTTCAAAGAGCTGGATCAAATAATCCTAAAATTTGTATGGAATCAGAAGAGACCCCGAATCGCTAAGGAAATATTGAAAAACAAAAATAAAACTGGTGGCATCTCATTACCTGATTTCAAGCTTTACTACAAAGCTGTGATCACCAAGACAGCATGGTACTG